>JAQIXX010000039.1:0-121775 GCA_034700605.1 Willowsia nigromaculata
AATAATCGAAAAAGTCCAAATGGATCCGCCGTCAACTGCCCATGCTATGCATTCTCTTTATATTTTAAAACTCGTTGGTTTGCTCTAATTTAACCTTATTTTCACTGCCACACTGAGCCTGAACAACGGGCAATATTATACGTACCTGGAGCTACGGCTGGAGAGGACATCAAAAAGTGAATACAGGCTGCCCCAGACTCATATCCTAATAGAGTAATATTATCGGGATCTCCTCCGAAATTGCGAATATTTTCTTTGATCCAATGAAGTGCGGCGATTTGGTCCATTAGACCGTAGTTGGCAACCCGTGGTCGGGAGGATGGAGAGTCATTCATGTTCAAAAATCCTGAAATTCGCAAATATAAATATATATAAAAAATAATTAATTATACTACTAGGCCAGGTTTATAGCAAGATTAGGGAAACCATATCCTTTTGTGATCCATCCATTTGCTTACCAAGTATCCCTGAAAAATATCAAAACAAAATTGTTCACTTGATCTGAAATTGCAAAAGGATCTAATCTGCTATGAATTACAAATATAAATATCTTACCCAGGCGGTAGTTGATTGATACAAAAATAACGTCGGCTTGAGAAGACGGCACAGTTCCATCAGAAAGGTTTCCACTTCCCCATGCAAACTTTCCTCCATGGATGAAAACCAGCACCGGCTTCAGTCTTGTATCTGGACCTGTGTAGTACCCATATGAAAATGAAGTGATTACAACAGCTCATTCAAGCTAAAAACGAGCGCAGCCGTGCATTTAATTAGTCTGCAAAATCATTTATCATTCTCATGATTGCTCATGATACGTTTCGTTACTAATCCCATCTTTCACACAGAGAGGAGAAAGCTGGAACTGCCAAGAAGCCCACAAACCTCATGTTTGAACAAAGCTCTACGCACTACGCATACATTCTTTCCTTTATGTACTTTCATAGATGCTGATACTGCTGTTATGTATGCAAACTACAACAACTGTGTGCACGTAGCAAGATGAATGAGCTTTGAAACTTCTTTTATTTGACTTTGAAAAGAAACTCTATATCACTTCACACTTCAATTTTCAGCCATATTATCCCCTCCTTAATCGTTTTTGCATACATACAGGAAATATGGAAATCCAAAATTCTTTCGAGCCAAATTTGCCAGAGTGTCGTAAAATAGCTTGTCATGAAAAGCTGTGTATCTCAGCCTTGGCACCAAGTTTCACCAGTGAAAGTAATACTTTAAAGGAATCATGATAAATACATGAATTAAAAGCAAAATTAAAATAATAAAATCATTCCACAGTTAATTAAAACAAAGCACCTACAAATAAATAGACATTTTTACTCTTCATGATTCATGACACTAGTATCATAACTAACAGTTAAAGACTTGACATAACATGCTACGGTATGCTGTGTTCCTGCAAAACATGACAGGCTTGATTGCTTTCACTTCACAACGTGCTACGTGTAGCTCCAGCAGGACACCAAAAAATCTGAAAAATACATATAAAGCATATCTGAGATATTTCCTACTGCACTGCTCTGAAAATGAAAGCCCCATTGTTGTACGTGTAATGGCAAAACTAGATCAACCAGCAGCAACATAGGCACTCGGCAAGGCAGCAGCTGTCCCAGAAACTCAATCCAAACCATTTGAAGGAAACGCACAAGGAATGCTAATAAGCGATCAAGAAGCAAACGGCAAGATGTGCATGTCGGAATTGTCTAAAATTTTGAAAACTCTCGCATGCACACAATGCATTTGAATTACTCATGGGAAACATAACTACAGTACATTTATTCCTCAAGATGTTCATAAATATATGCTATTTTTATAAAGCTGTGGGCATCGTGTTATCGTACATATGTATAAAATGCCTCAAACGATATCCAAATAGATATGAAAGGAATTGTGCAGCAAGTACTAGGAATAAGATATAGAAAACATTCAGAGCATAGCATCATCATCATCATGTGCTATCGTGTGCCTATCCATGCTGCCTGATTCACAAACCGAGAATGCACATGTTGTTTTCAGTTTCTCGAGAGAGTGAAAGCTTCCTCTTCGTCCATGTCCCCCAACTACAACTCCGTAACGCCACTTTCACTGCACACATCAGCAGCAAGTTTGAAAAATCATGCAAGAAGGGAGAGAAAGTTTTATAAGCATATGAACAAGCTATTATGCTATTGCCATATTGCATTCTTTTCAGCGGAAACAATAACCACTGCTGATAGTTTTCTTCTGGCTCAAAACTTGACATATTGAATTTGAGGTTGGAATTTTTGGAATGGGGAAATTCGACGATGACAGTGTAGATAAAAAGTAATAGGGAAGCTACAACAAGCGGAGAGAAACGACTAGCAAAGAGGTGAAGGGAGAAGGAGGAAGGAAACGAGGAGTATAGTCGTAGACTGACTGGATGCGAAGGGAAAAGCTTGGGAGCAGGCTTGTCCAGAAAAATCAGTGTCACACTCGCTTCGACTTCCTGTCGTCGCATGCCTCCTGTTTCTGGCAATTTATCGAATAAATACATATAGATAGATGTTTTGCTATGTCCCATGCAATATGCACATACTGACATGCCATCGGGGAAATAACTGCCGTTGTGCGTACGTGGGTGACTCTGCATAATACACACACACACACACACAAATACACAAGGAGCACGCGGCTATAGGAAACGGGAGTAGAGTCGAGTGGTGGACTGAATGAAGAAAGAGTGCTAAAGCTCCGTTTATCATGCACGATGTAAATAGTGATAGTTTAGATTCAAAGATGCAAGCTAATACATAACTCAAACTATGAACTCTGGGGAATATAAGGCCCACTCCAAAGTGTCGTATAATTTGCTCGTAGGTATGTACTTATGCAATGGTGGTCGCGCCAACGGAAAACTTTGTTTTCGTGATGCCGCTTATGAATATGAGCACGAGAAAAATATACTTAGGCAGGGGCTCATCCAATTTCACAGACCATGACGATAATGAAAATACTTAAAATGTATACAGTGAAAGAACCAAATCAATACCACACACGTACGCGTCTATATGTTTAAACATATTATATGGAAAGGATTCACAAACTCGTTACAAGACTCATTACTGCAGCTTAGTTCAGGCAAAGTCTATGATGAACAATAGGAAATTGTGTTGTACGTGATTAACTAAATTAAAAGTGTTTTATTATTTGGACTGCACAACAATAATGAAAGTTGAACGTTAGGCATACTTAATCGAACTACAAACAATACCACACGACTGTAATTAATTGTATGTATATTAAGCAGGAATCTACAAGTTTAAATATTTATTAAGCTCCATTCCATGATGATACTTTTTTTTTTTGCAAATGTGCGCTCAGCGAAACTCAAACAAGTCCAAAAAACCGATCCTATTTCTCCTGGAGTATCCATCCCATCCCAAGTAAAACTTTATAATTGGAGAGAATCTGCTTTTTGCTAACAAGGTAGGCATAATAATCATAATCTACTTTTCGTTTGCATTCCAATTAACCATGACTCGTCTACGTGAGTTTCCACGCTCGCTGTTTGAGAAAAATAACGAGAAATGAGCATGGCATCATCTAATCCGCAATCTGGGATTCCTGGAACCGAGCTTAAAACTGGAGAAAAAGGATATGACAAAAAAGCCCAGAAACCACACTCACACAAGGCTAAAACACGTAGTGCAATTTCTCTGTATTCACAGTTGTACAACAATATGTCCTTTCAAAAGTGCTTATAGGTACATATTTAGAGGCAGCCATAAAGTTGTATATTTCGTGTGTGTGTGTGTGTGTGTTGTGAAGAAGAAGGATCCCATTCCATTGGGAAAGATTTTGCATAAAATACACACAGTACTTTATGTCAAGCAAATTTCAAAAGCAGAACAAACTCTGGTTGAAAGTTGGTTTTTGGATGCTCTCATTCTTTTGCATAACACACATAAAATGAACAATAGTCGACCACTTCCACAATCCTTCCTCTATAGCCGCCACTGCGACTACTAAAATAGTTTTACTTGGTCGTCGTCCTTCTTTCTTTCTTTTTGCTGGACTCCTTTCGCGGATGATGCAGTTTTGGAGATGCTTTTAAGAAGCTTTTTTTACCATGGGCAAATTGTATACATGTTACATACTATATATGTATAAGTCACTTCAATCTACAGTTGTAAGAAAGTGTTCAAAGTACAAAAGCAAAAGAAATATGATATCTTTATACAGTCGTAGAAACGACTTCTATATTACTTTACCAACATATCCTGATATTGCGTAAAATATTGCACAATGTTTCCTGCTGAAAAGCAAAATGTTACATAAAGTTGACTTTGCATACTTGTAGGGATGAACCCAGGAAGAGATGAAATGAAGCTCATTGGTATTATGATGGCAGTATGAATATAAGAATGAATGGAATGGTTGGTTTCTTCCCAACAATGTTACGCTTAAGTAATATAATGATGGTGTGTGTGTGGTGGCGGCGGGCAATGGTGGAAAATTACATGGATGTGATCTACATAATATCATCATCGTCATACATCTATACATTTTGAGAGTAAAAGCGGATGAAATAGTCAATATCCTTTGTAAGCTGCTAGAACGCGTTCCTTGCGGTGCAGGGAATATAATAAACCTGTGGTGGTGGTGGTGCCTTTGTGAGCAATAATAACCTACAGAAGCCTTTTCATGAGCATCTGCTGTACATTTGAGAGAGAAAAGAGAGCAGCGAAAAAAGAGAGGCAAAAATACAACTGGCTATTAGCTACCTTTCTGATCCTTGTTCAACGTTCATAATCGAAAAATAACTGGATCTTCGATACACATTCTGTTGAACCAGTTATTGTTGTTTTTAAGTAAAGAGGAGGTTTATATGTGTGCAAAAAAGATCCGGTTTTCGGTTTTGAAGAAGAGAAAGAAATTGGTTCGTATATAGTGTGTATTAAGTAGGTATTTGGCTGATGGCTGTGAAAGTGGAAAAATTGAGAGTGCATAAGATCATCAGAAACCGAGCCTTTAGTGGATATCATGGGAATTAGATTTTTTTTAGATCGCTTCTACTTGATACCAGAAAGCCTTCTTTGTTTTCGAGAGCACCACTATGACGAATAAGTAAATACATTTCGTCAGGCCATACCGACCAATCATGTCCTATTATGAAACTCTACTGATGTAGATACGCAGTAAAGTTAATGTACACACATTTAATAGAAAGAGCGGAAGTACATAATAATAGTCTTACTGCTTACTACACACATGAACATTTAAACATGCAAATGAGCTAAGGGAAGGGGAAGCTAATGGGTATTAAACAGGCACATTGAAAAGCCTACAGTGTAAGGTCGCATGTATACGTTCATGTTTCCTTAATCCAAGATAAGCATCTTTTTCGTAGAAAAACATATATACCTACCTACACTGGAAAAGAACACAAAACAAGTTGGAAGAAAGAAGAGAAAGGGATCCATTGGGCTATGGCTACATAATTGTATGGTACAGTTGAACATTGTAATAGAAGTTGTAAAAAAGAAAAAAAGAGAAAGAGTTAACTCTCTCTCTCTCTTTCTGTGTGTATTGGTATTTTATGTAGATAACGGCCATGGCATGATGATAAATACAAACAAGAGCTACATCTAATGCCAACGCCCAAAGGAAATAAGAAGACGTCTTGTGTACTTTGCGTTCGGTGCTACTCTACCAGAATTAACTGCTACTAGATCTCCCTTTGTATTATCATTGTTATTATTCGATAAAGAAGAGCACGACGAGACTCTCTCTCTCTAGTTTCCTTTATAGGTGTCTAGGTTAGAGCAAGTTTGTGAGCTTCTTGTAGGTATAGAGAGAAAGAGAGGGGCAGATGTAAGTGTACATTATTTTGGTCATAATAAATGCATGAGCAAGTGAAAAGAAACAATTTTGAATGGGAAAAGTTTTGAGTAACAAGAGAATAAAGTAAAGTTAATGATGGGCCATAATGAAACCCTTATCCTTACCTATACTCGAGTAGACGTTCAAATATAGACAATCCTCCGACTGATTTCTAAGGTATGGCTCTACCCGTCGCAAGTATTCCAGGTACCCTTTTGGCATCTCCTTGAGAGCGGCAGACTCATTCCGGATGTCTGGAAGGATCTGCATTAGTAAAACAAAGGGAAAGAAGATGAGAAAAGAAAAGACATGGGAAAATGAATGGTTGGTTAGGTTTTATGACAATTCAATTCTTCACGCAAAATGAGCATAAACGAACTTTGGAGGATGATTCACTGTTCCATTTTCCATTTTATACCCTGCCAACCATGCAATGAATGTTCGTCTTCTTGCATGTCAGACGCACTTGCAGCGAAGAAAGTAGGAAAGTAAAAGCAAGGTAAAAATGCATGGCTTTATTATGTATGTGTATTCATCCATCATTTATAACTGGATGTTCCGTTGGGTGGTGGTGACTGAACGGGTGCAATAAATTTTCCACAAAATTCTTGTGCCGTTTTTGGTGACATATTTCATAAAGTCAAACGGAAAATCACATGCAGACACATACTTTAATCTGTACTACAAGCCACTCAAATCGAATCCAATGAGCATTTCACAGTGTAAAACCTGGTAGTGCAATGCAATTATTATGAACCACTGAAAATTTAATCAAAACCTTCACTACAAGAACTTGCTAACTATGTGTATTTGACTTTACCTGTGGACACACAGGAGGCGGATGAATGGCCGGTCGAACTTCACTCCAAGGAGCAGGAGTTTGAGTTGGGGCAAAACGATAGGATTTTATTGGTGGCGATGCATACGGGATGCCGAGGAAAACCTGAAAAATGAGTTACATCAGTTTAAAAAAAATCCACGACTCGAATAAAGCAAGTGGTCAGTGGGAACATACAAATACTCTCATGTTTGCAGACATACCTCGACAATTTTATTCTTCAAAGGATTATTTTTTCCTGAGTAGTGTATGTTTGGAAAAAGGGTAATGCTGAGGCCTTGAACTCTTCCATATTTAGTTTCAACAATTCTTGATCTGGAGGTGAAAGGAGAAAAGTTCCATCCACTTGATGAAGTCCCACTGCCTCCGCTGCCAACTCCAAAACGACCGTATCGAGCATCATTCAAGAAATTGGCAAAACTTTCATTTCTTCCACCTACTCCTCCCGGTCCCACTACTGTCGCCGCTCCTCCTGATGTTCCCGCAGCACCCCGGCCATTCTCAATTGGAATCTCACTTCCAAAGTTTACACCACTAGCTGACGTCTGCCTCCCAGCAATGTTTTCATTTACAGCAACGTTGCCAAAGGATAAGACGAAAAATATCACCATCAATCCCACAGCACGCATCTTGATTTGAATTTTCACCAACGGTCCATCCATCTACATTCTACTTTCCTTTAAAAATGCAGCATTATACGAAATTATCATACACAACGATGCACGCACACACACACGGCTGTCAAAATTTGTCAGCGTTACTCGAGGAGTTTTTTTGGCGTCTTTCCTTTTGGTGTGTTGATACCGGTTTTGATGATGCAGTTACACTTTTTTCTTTTGTAAAGTCACTGCATGAAGAACTTGCAATCATCACAATAAAGCAACGTTTCCTTTGTCAAAGGCAAGCCTTTTGCTTTCTACTTTCTCTGAAAGTAGTGGTGTTTGTGCATATTTCCCAATGGTGGTTGATTTCTCTGATAGCTTTTATGTATCCTTTTTTATATTCTATTCACTTTTCGACATACACATAGTCACAATAGTACGTACAATGAAGCGACATCGATGATAGTACATTACTTTTTCATTTTTATGTCTCCACTGCTTTCTCCCACTAACACTTTCAATAATATTGTGCTATTGACTTTAGAAAGCACATGAATGTGACATCCAGAAGTGATATAGATGAACATACCTGAAATGTTTTCTCTGAAAAATGAAAGTGTGACAGTGTACAGTCTTTTCTTGTTGTCTTATGGAACTCTTGATTTTTTCTTTCTGTTTTCATGCCTTTTCAAAACCTTTCAGCTGACATTACTGATAAGGTACAATGGAGATGAATATATATGAGCTTATACAACTGCCATGTAATATCTTCTATCACTATGATGTCGTTCTCTCCAAATAGCAGGTACAATAATGTTAGTAGTTGTAGAAGGAGCAATATAATGGTGGTGAATGAGCCTCTAAATCTCCTTTCTCCTACTTTTCTTTTTATAGATTTTCAAAGTTTTCTCCTTAATATATTTTCTCTTTCCGTGTCTGCACAAAAAATATTTGTGTGAGTAAACAGCTCACTTTGGAGAAAGTAAAAAGAGAAGACAGAATTTATGTTTTGGATACACACGATACCTCTTCTGGAACATGTCGATATATATGTGTTTGTGTACTTTGTGTTAAATTGAATTGATCCTTTTTTCCACTCAAAGTTTTTTTTTATTCTTCAGCTGGGGCTGTTTTTGGCTTGTGAACTAGCCACAGCACTAGCACATATAGATCTAACGACCGTAAAAACAGAGTTCCACACTGCACCAAAAATCAAGAAATGTGTAATATCCGACGATCGTCGCTAGTTACACCTTTTGTATGACTTTGAGTCAAGTCGCCGTTCTATCGCTGGTGATGATGATGCTCCGTCCCTTGCTCGTTCATCGTTTTTTACATTCTCATTGAAAGAACATTCATAGGTTCCTTGCGTTGAACAAAACTTGAAACATTATCTTGGAGACTGCCATTTTTACACATATATCTACTTATTGCTCTTCTTCGTTTTTTCCTTTTCCCCTGAACTAGTTTTTTAAAATACTTTCTCTGCCTCCATCTGATTTGCTTTTGATATTTTGTGTATGAAGCTTTTAAAATTCTGTAGAATGAGTTGGAGTCTAGAGTGTGTCGCTTGTTGGGTGCTGCTTCTTTCTGGGGTATATGGGGAAATTGAAGCTCACTTTGGAGTACTTTTTCTCTTCCTCTCAGAGATATTTAGAGTTTAGAGAGCATTTCAAGGCAAAGGAAGATGCTATGCATATTCTTGTAAAAGTGACAGTATACCTTGCGAAATAATAGCGGAAGAAAAAGCTTTCGTTGTTGACAATGATGTCAATGTTTGATGGAGTACATGCACAGTATAGTAACGGCTCAACTGTGTAATGTATTGCGACTTTGCGACAGTGGGAGAATTAGAGATTGTATAATATTGTGTGCAGCATGAAGAAATTGAAGGAGGCCGGTTCTTGAAGCGTCACTTGAGGAAGAGGATTTTATTTCATTCACTTTCTGTGTATACCTACCCGGTTCAAATTTAATTCTTTAAAAAAGTTGTACTTGTGCTTTCAAGTATAGTACGGTTTGCTACAGTGTGTAAGTGCATAGGTAAGATTGTGTGCCACATAAAATGCACGTTTGCTTTTTATTTGATTTCCAAAATGCTCATATAGACAGTTGTAGAGAGAGACCCACATTTGTGTACATACAATTTTCAATAGAATTTAATGGATTGAGAAGCGAGTTAGGTTTTAGCATGAAACAAATTCACGACTAGTATTTTTGGAAAATTTATTTTCTAGTTTTCCATGATTTACAGCAACGACGATTTAATAAAGGTCGATAGTATATGTGCGTCATACATGAAAAAATGTACATTTAGTACACCCTTATAGGAGGGCACATTTTTTACCCATATATACACATTTTGGGACACAATAACGCTTTTGCGTAGGTGATGAAACTGAGCAGGGTTCTTTTTTGGCTGACAGTGTTATTTCTAAGTTTGTGTTGGTAATAAGGAAAATAGCTTTTTTCTCTTTTCTTATGTATGAAGACACAGAGTTGTTTACTTTTGCGAAATGTCTGCAGGAGCAACCGAGGCAAAATCCTAGCTTGAGCTGGTGGTGATGGTGGTGGTATTCTGATGATCAGCAGCAGACATGTTAAGCGGAGAAAGGAAGGGGAGACGGATGAATAAAAGTGGTAGTGTAAAAATAGTAGCCTTGTTGGCTTTTCATGTGGTTTCGACAAGGTATTGTTGTTCTCTTGTCGGTTCTTTCTTCTTCACGGATAATGTGCCAACATGCCAGCATATTTTCACTGGAAGGAACGAACAGAGCACACAACACATACATATTCATGCACACCACTGACGTTCTTTCTAGCTGTAGTAGTACATTTCCCCTTATTTCAAAGAGGCTCTGCCTCCCTTATAAAGTGTAGGTGCACACATATACACTTTATGGTTGTAAACGTAGATTGTGGGTTAAGCTGGTTTGGAATATCGCACTGGGTCCGTCCTTTGTTAGTTAAATGGAGAAATGAGGTCGACGCGGCTGGTGAAAAAGGTGAAATCTGAGGAGAATTCTAAGCACAATAAGCGCACATTGTACACATTATACTTCTTCTCTTCTTCCTTTTCCTTCCCGTCGTCTTTTTCTGATTCTTTTTAAGTGAATGGAAGGATAGAGAAAAGAGGAAAACCAGTTTTAAGAAGAAAAAAAAAGAATTCTGTCTGTTGCGGGCTTATTCTCGCTTCTCCTATAGAAGTGGGAATAATGTGTTCATGCTTGAATATGTATCTAGTATGCTGCTTTAAAATTGTCGCTGACAGTACACAGCAGTGGAGTAGACAGGGCAGACGGTGGCTTTTGTGGTAAGTTTTCCTTAGATAAAGCGAACTTGGAAGGATATAAGAGTCGTAGTGGTGGCAGTAGTAACATCAAGGAAAAAGGTTCAGGTTTCCTTCCTCTTTTTCCTCACAAAGGGAGGGATCTATTTTGGTTGGGTAAGCCTAGAAAAACACAAAGAATAATAACAGTAATAATAAGAGCTTCCCATCAACATCATCATTACTTTACCATCTTATGATGATACCTTTCAAAAAATTTGCACACATCACCCAACTTTATGCTTTCTTTTTGCGTCATTTCTTTAATATAAAATATTATATTCTTATATTCTTTTCCCGTTCTTACACAATCAGTATATCCATCTCTCTGAGAAAGAAATTGGTTATTTTTTGACCGGAAGCAAGAAAAGTTGATTCGACAGAAAAAGAAGGAAAAATATTGCGTTGTGTAATGCGTCGCTTCGAGGGCCCCACACTACATACAAATATTCTACTCATTTCACAAATAACGTGTAATTTATTATAAAAACAAAAAACTGAGATATTCTTCAGAACGCTCATTTTCTTTTAAAAGGCCTTTGGCGACAATGGTAATCATAGACAAAGCTGTGCTCCAGAAAAATAGCTTGTTCGCTTGTTTGCTCGCTTTTAATCATAATACCCAGAAGTATTCGAATAAATGAACGTAGAGCTTATAAAATAACATTAGTACATATACATGTGTGTGTGCGTTAAAAATTCTGCGCTTCCTACTCATTTTTTTTGCATTTCTCATTCCAAAATATATTTTACTCGTGTCCGCATCCCAAGGCAGAATGCAGAAAATGCTCTGATTATCATATTAACTACGCAGGGACCTTACTCCCTCAGTGCCCTATTTTTTGTCATTTTCCTTCCTTTGCTTTTTTGCTGCCTTCCACATTCACATTCTTTTTAATATTATTCCTTAGTTAGGCAATCTACGTACAAAACTTTGATTTAGAGAAAGATAGAAATGGAGCACGCACATGAATGACATTACTTTAGATTTCAAAGTCTACACATACGTCGCGGAAAGGGATGTGAAAAGAGAAAAAAAAGACAATTCTAGATACCATAGCCAGTCTCGGTAAGTTCTTAAGCTAATGTTCTTTTATTTTGTGAGCGAGCTTGCTAGCAGCGAAAGTAAAAATGAACTGATGACGACAATGACACATATTTTCTTATTTCAGCGAAATTCTGCACATGTGATCCTACCCAAGGAAGTAGAAATGAGGCTGTAGTTCTTTACAATTTCTTGATGGGCAAGTTTCAAGTAAATCTAGATTTCGCTTACATTCATATCCTAAATGTAATTTTTGACGATGTTGAGAAATCATCGTCTCAGAATTTTGCAATGGTTGAAATGTATCTACCACTGTAATATAAACAATAAGTGCAGCAATACCATGAATACAAATACAAGGGCGAGGGACGAGTAGTATTTTGTGGCGGATGTTATGTATTATTTCTTTCTTGCTATTATAGTGCAAACTAGCAAGGGCTCGTATAGAAAATCTCAGTGACAGATCTACATGTTTTCATACGAAAAAACCCTACGCACATCAAACATGTTTACACTACGACTTATTTTAACTACTAAAAAATATATCCTATTTCTCCATGTGCATTCTGGGAAAAATATAACGACTTGTGGACACAAGATTATTGAAGACTTGCCATTGTCCTGTTGTAAAAATAACAAATTGTGTAAATGTATTATGCGTCTAAAATTTATATAGAGAGTAACATGATAAGAAATTCAACAAGCATCACAACTAGAATAAAGTGAAAGTCTCATTTTAAGGTTTGCAATTGACAACGGAAAGGGTCTGTGTGCAGCACGGTCTCTTGGTTTGTTCTATGCACAATTGTGGCACTTTTTTAAGATTTGCTCTTGGCTACCTTTTACTCTCTTCCAAACCGAGTAAAAAGTGTCGTCCTTTTTTGTCGACTCCTTACTGTAGCACATGAGGTCTTCCTAAAGCAACGAGGACATCCAAAATGGCTTTCCTTGGGAGAGAGGAGCGGAGGATCTAATTGTATGTTTCTTTTGTGTGATGTCTAGCGTAAAACATTTGTGCAAGGAGCAACTTTTGCAGAATAATTGCATCAGCGTTTCAGGACGATTCTTCTACTTTAATTACAGATTCTGACTTGATTCACGTACTGGTTACATCACTCGGTTCCATTGAGAATGAATGCTGTGGTGGCGTGTATAGTGACGGAGGGATTTTTCATGAAGCAGAAGAAATCTCTTGTACGACTGCACCTATACTACATCCCTTTTTGAACTCGCAGCATTACCAACTTCCCTTCTTTTTGGTCGCGTCTCCTTTCCAACGACATTACCTTAAGTATTATACAAATATATTACAGTGGGAAGGAGCATCATCATTCATGTCTATGTACTAACTTTCCCTTCATTTCCGTTTACAGTCTGCGTACGTTTGTTGCCTTTCCATGGACAAAATACACTCTATCGCACTTTATACAAGCAAGGAATAGACTTTGTGGCGATGCTTGCTTTCTTTGTGACTAAAGAGGATGTACCATTATGCGTGAAAGAAGTGGACTTTACTCAAAGTTTATTTTGTCATGGTGGAAGTGAATTGAGGAGAAAAAATATTTCTTCCCAGAAAATTTTCTATCAAAAAGAATTATAGAGCTTTGAGGTAGCGAGAATACGCAGGCAAATTCGTTCCTTCAACTTTGAAGCATACCGAATGATATGTTGTAACACCAAGGCTGTGTAATACGCTTTGTGCATTCCTTCTCCACTTCAAGCTCAATATGTAAATTGATCTTCACCGCTTCGTTTCCCGTTTTCTAAGGAATTCATAAGAAAGCAGAGCTTTGGAATAATATACGATTATAACCACCCAACCATACTATTTGCTGTCAATGTTAACTCAACTTCCGTATGTTCCTTCTCTACTCTCTTGTGCAAGAAAACTGCAACCCCTTTCATATGCGCGTCTTGAAGCACGGCTCGTAGTCAATAAAAGTCAATAAAATATTTTTGTTAAACAAACATTTTGTATTTGGTTGGAATGTTGAGGGAGCGATGGATGGGGAAAGCAGCAAAGAAATAAATTGGATTTTAATACCTATCCATTTTTACACGTCAGATGTCAGTCTCCAAAGTCTTTCCAATCTTACACACATTTAAATTTATATTTTAATTTGCAAAATGCGTTTGATTTTGGAGAGTCAGAATATCTTTACCAAAAATAAATAAGAGATAATGTGAATTTATACTTCATCATCAACTTAATCCTTCTAATATCGGAAGACTGCCGGAGGTGGTAATGGTGAATGAAAATCTACTCATTTTATTTCGAGTTACTGTATTAGTTAGTCATTAAAACTGGGTAAACTACTCAGATCTCCAGGATTTTCTCCTTCATAAAGGAAGAGTTTTGTGATGTTAAATGATAAAGCAACTCCAAACATTGGAAACCCGAAGTAAATTATATTCTGAAATCAAAGCTCATAGATCAACCTATGTGTTTTCAAAAAACCTTATCAGTATTTATTTCAAAGTGGCACTCTACACAAAATATGGAGGAGGACACATAAAGGAGGAATGATGTTGTTATTTGTGATCAGCTATTGAACTTGTTTTTCTCTACGATGAAAACATTGATAAATGACTATGACAGATTGAGTAGTAGTCGTTTTGTAAAATATACAAGTAAATAAGCACTACACGTGCATCTTTCCCTATTGAAGCAAAAATATCTTCCTCTAAAGATGCTTTTCTCTGTTGTTTGTACATTGCTTCTTGTTTATCCATCATCGTAAAAAAGGGAGATTACTACGTAATATGTATGCTACCATAGTTTATTGCCAAACCAAAGATGCAGCCACCCTTATGCTTCATCACCAGCTAGTACGAAGGAACACAAGACACCAGACAAATGTACACCAGCAATCTTGATGCCATCAGTGGAATGTACGCAGTATGTGAAAGTTGCCTTTTTGCACAACAAACATGCAAGGAAGGAAGCTTTCTCCTTGGGAAAGCAAAGAATCTTTGAATCTAGGTTACAAGCAGTAGGAAAATGGTCTCCAAGAAAATCTAAAGAAGAAAATCCTTGAGAGAGATGGGTTGTGGATTGAAATGGGTTGCTCGTTCAATAGCTCAATCCGTCCATCACTTTGCCAAAAAAGCGTATAACACCACAAACAGCCTGAAACTACATATTATATATTATGATTATGACACATATAGATAATATAGAACAAGCACATCACCCAACCATCATAATCTTGCTTATGTCACCCCATCCGTATAGGAACAATAATACCGTATTAATTCAAAGCTATACACACAAATCCTATAAGTCTAGCTGAGCGCATTTATTTTCGCAATAAATATTGCGCCATCATCGTGTTTTGTCGGTTCTATGCAGATACAGCATGACACATTTTATACAATATATAACGTATATTCTCATAAGTTCTGGAACGTGTTTTTGTGCATGTATTATGTATGCATGTGTAGTGTATGTGTCTACAATCTCGCATAATTTTCTTCTTGGGTTCAATTTAACAGTTTTTAAAAAGGTTTGAGAAAATTGGAAAAGTCTCGCACGCATGCATATAGTCAGGGGGAGAGATCAATTTATTGATGCACAAACACATAGGTGAGTTGAAGGGAAAAAGTATAAATTTATGATTGGTATAACGATCAAGCCCATCTGAAAATCATATTGGAGAAGCTTCAAAACTACAATATTCAACTTCTTTGTATCGATCTTGTGTTGAGCGATTACTACGAAAAGATGTACGTCATTCGTTATTGGAAAGTGGAAAGATGAAACCGACAAGACAAATGGTATACTTTAATGCATGAGATTATTATATTATTGGAGAACAGCATGGGACTAATGTAAAATGCAAACATTATCAAATATTATCTACAATACATAAAAATTGGGCTTTTAGAGGAAAATATTATATGTGTACATTTCACATAACTAATGTCTGCAGTAAGTTTATAAAATATCAAGTACAAAATAAATAGAGCACAAAATAAGAAACGTGAACAGATTCACATAATGGAACGTGATTGTTTTGATTCCGAAAATAAACTTATTGTTAAAATATATTTATACTGAAACAGTCTAGTTCGTTAACATAAATGGTTTTATGATTGGATCGATGGTCAATACACTACTAAACTAATGATATGGAACAAAACTAAACAAATAGATGTATGCACGTATTACAAGAACATGAAATGTCTTTAGAATGATGAAAGCTACTTTTAACTCAAGATTTAACATTCAAGAAAGTAAGTAGGCTTATTTTCAAACAACATGCACAAGATATTTTATAAACTACAAAAAGAACAAAGTACATGAAGATAGAAACATTGTAAAACTTATGATGCGTGGAACCAACCCTTTTTTCTATCAACCGAGATAGTAGGATTTTCATTTGATTGTAAGTTTTCGACTTACAGCATGTTTGAATGGAAAAAAATACAAAATAAGGCGATCAATTTTTGTACTGCCAACACTATCTCATCTTCTTTTTTCCATCCTTCACTTCTCGTCAGTGGTGATGAAAAGAAAGTTATTAGGAAAAGGCTTTTCCTTCTTTCATATTATTACATTATAACAAGCACACATAACACAAGGCTGCAAGTCAGTTTGAACATGAGTATTAAAAGGCTTTACACACATCAACTAAAGAGTACATGTTTACTTTTGCTACAAACCACATTTTCTAAATTCAGCAAGTCCTTAGTATTCGTATTGACATCTCTACCAACCATTTTTGGTAAATGTTCGTTTGTAGAAAAATATGATATTTCAGTGCACCCTTAGAGAGAAAATTTCCCATTTTTACTCAATAACTCATTCACTTGAATGCAATGCTCTCCCTATAATGTGATCGTTGAATGAATGGAGCACGTTGAAGAAGTCATCATCAAAATCAGAAGAGATGGCATTGTGTTGGTGATAGTGATCTTATTCGCATGATTGAAAGTAATTCTTTATGCCTTTCCATCATCATACCATCGGTGTTTTCACAGGGTGCTTTGAATTTTCCTCTTATTTCACCAAATGCGACCATGATTCACGATGATGACGATGAAATTACAAGTCTTCTTCATTTCTCACTCTTTTCATGCTCCAACCGTACTCTCGTATTCAAATAAAAAATAAGAGTTATTTTTGACGGAGTTGAGCCCTTTTATGACTCATGTTACTATCTTGCATGTTTGTTGCAGCTATAATATATCTTTTTGAAAATTGCGTCTGGTGTTTGCATAGTATTTTATTTCTCTGTAAGGCCATCTAGCTTATATTACTCATCATCATAGAGAAGGTTCCCCTCTTCAATTGCCTTCCTGTCTCTCACTCAATTTAGAACGACGGGAAAAAGCAGGAAAAGGCGCTTCATTGATATATGTACTTGAAACATAAGAGAAACAAGGATGCTCAGTATGATGTTGAGCTGCAGCATCTTTCGTGTTGTATATTTATGTAGCAAACATACAAGTCCATGACTTCATAATATATTATGTAGCTTTAGAAGATCAGCAATGTACAGGAGCAAGCAACCCGTTTCATCTGAAACAAGAACCCTGGATTCCCTCTCTCATATTTTCTCTTTTTAAGACTTTTGTGTCTTCTCGATCTTTCAAGGGTCTTTTTGTATGTAGAAAAAACTACCCAAGAGCTGGTTCACATACACACAATTTAACGGTTGAAAATGCGTCGATAGTAGGTATTATAGTATTGTTACCGTATAATATTCGGCAAGGGTGGGCACACTCACAGTTTATTACTTGTGATCCTTGTATTGTATGATCACCATCAACCCATCTCTCAGCTTACTTTTCGTAAGGCTTGCTACCACTGTTTTTTCCGTCTATGACCACTTGAGCGGAATGAATGTCAGGCAACTTTCTCCAAATAAAGCTTTCTCTTTTTCTCTTTTCCCCTGTTGCCCCTGCTGAAAAAAAGGCAGAGGAGTAGTCTTCAACTTTGAAGTATGGCATAAGTGGGGCATCATAACAACGGCGATGACGAGTTGTGGTGCGAGTAGTGCCATTAAAGTCTACTCCTATAATGCTACGGACACAGTGAAACCACTACTAATAACAATACTAATAGGATGCTCCATTGTTTTTATCACACACGCAGTACGCCACAGTACGTAAGATGAGTGTACGCCTGTTTATCCAGAACAGTTGAAAAAAATACACTGGGGGTATTAAGCACAGTATATTACCATAAAGCTTACAATATTTCTTTGAAAAGTGCTCGTTCTAGGATATTTTTCACAAAATAATAACACCAGTACCTTCCTGATGCGAAGGAAATGACGTGGGCTTAAACTACAAGTTTCATCGGTAGTTGCTGCTACAGCAAATTATGCAGTGTCGCGGTTTCGGTATATTATGTAGAGTTATTACGTTAGAAAGAAAATGTATAGTGCTACACGGGCAAACCATGATAAAAATTTATCATCCGGTCCTAATTCGAAAACATATACTACATTGTTAAATTACGACGTGGTCGAAAAGTGACAACGTAATTGAGCAAGAAAACTATATACGCTCTTGTGCTGGTTAAGTATTGATAAATGAAGCGGCTAAGTTGTTTTTAAAGTTTCCTCCTGCTGGAGATGATGCGGGAGAGAGGCACAAATTAAGTGAAATTATTATAACTGGAGAGACACTCAAGTCAGTATATTACAAAGCTGCCGGCGCAAATTACCATGAAATAACATAGGAATCTATACACGTTTATAGCAGGTTGGTTCTTTTATGCTTGTCTGCTTCAAACGCTTCAAATGCGTATATGGGTTCTTTGGTTTCTAACAAGTTGGGAAAACAAGACATTAAAATAGCGTGAAATGAAATCAACTAAACAAGCTCACAGATGGAGGAAGCCTGCTTTAGGTATCCCCATTTTTAGTCATTTTTTGGCACGCATTAAGAGCCTGACCTGATCTAGAACTAGAATGAATTTATCGCAAAAAGGAGGACATTTTGCGATTAACACGTAAAAAGTTGAAAAATCTTGTGTAGATCCTTCCTTATATATTTCCTCTATTCCACACACTTTCAGCTCCCCATTTACCAAAAAATCACTCAAGTATTCGCCATATTACACGACTAGATCTCATACGTTTACATCAAAACTATATTATGTTAGGTTGCTTGCTAACGAGTGTCCGTATAATAATAATGGCAAGTTTTTCATAGGCACTTTCACTTACTCAAAAATTACGACAAACTGAATGCTTGTGACGGCGGCTTAAGAATAAAGTCTCATGGATATTTTGGTATAACGTGTCTACTTTTCTACTTTTAGAACTCGTTTAGGTACTTGTACTATATTTGCTCGATGAATAGGATGAAGACATTGTTATAATGCCACACATTCTATTACAATATACTGCTCATGCATACAACAAAAGCGATGAAATCTAGGTACTCATAATTTCTAGACTCCTTTTTTCTCTTTACTTCTTTTCCTCTCATTCCAATTCTTTCCTGAAAAAGGAATTGCATTGTTCATTCCAGTGTTCATTTCTCTCTCTCTCTCTTCGTTTTTGAGACATGTAAGAAATACGAAAAGAGCGACTCATAGAATTATTTTTTGGCCATTCTATGAAATATTAAACGGAGATATTAGCGCAGCTCTGCTGAATAATATGTGGTGCTATATAATAGCTTAATAGTACGAGCAGAAGTAAGAGCAATGGTGAATGTGAAGCCCACACGCAGCAACAGCAGAAGAAGAAAAAAAGTAGATAAAGTGGTCTTATTATTATCAGCGCACATGTGTAAGTATAAAATGCTGCATACATGCTTTGATTTCTTCATAGCAAATAAAAAAAACCTGAGAAGGCTTGTGCCTGTAGCCGGAACCACGATAATTTATTGGACACTTCATTTATGACTCATGACAAAATGGAATACGTTAAAGGAGAGAAACCGGAGATTCTTATTACACGTAGGTTAACAGGAGGAATGCAAGAAGAAAAAAAGTGTTTTGTGAATAGAATGCCATGTCTCTTGTAATATGTGGAGAAAATGGTGAAGGGAGGGGAAAAGAGAGAAGAGGAAAATGAAAGGGATCATTTCAAATTCATGATTTTTTGTGATTTTACCAGCCGAAATTCAAGGCAAAAGACTCTCGTTGAGATTTTTAGTGAGGAAAAGCGTACAACTATTTAGACACATGCCGTTTTTCGTCGACATGTATATTGCATGTTGTAGAATCCAACCACTTTGCAGACCAGGTATATGCACGTAAGGTCTCTTACTATTTTGTACTGTGCAAAGTAATAATGTGCTAGATGATGTCCTATGGACGTATGCGTATGTACGTACTATATATTACAGTAATAATCAGTATAGAATGTAGACAGTAAAGGTAACAGAGAAACTTTTCTCTTTTCTTGTATTACCTTTCATAATGGAAAACTCATGAAAGCACAGTTTTTTTCTTGTGCTGTCAGTGAGCGGGCGTCATACAAATTTTATGAGTACTCGAGAGATCTCTCTTCTCTCTAGCCACTACTACCGTTCTTCAAGTCAGGAAGTGAGCGAAGGGAACCGGATTTTTTCTCTGATACTTTTGTCGTTACTTTTAGCCTTACTATAAATGTATAGTTATTCTTGCTGAGAAAGAGAGAGAGGTTGATTTCTTTTTTGTAAAAAGACAGCCATCATCCACGTGAAAGCTTTTGGGCTGTTTGCCTGACTGTTTCCACTATACTAACTTAGCTGAGATGACATAACCCTTCTTTCTTTCTCTTTTTTTCTCCTCCTCATCCTCTCTAAGCCTTGTACCATGCGGACAAGGTAAAAACGATAATGTTTTATGACGGACAGCCTCAAGTAGTTCACATACCTATGTGCGTTCGTTAGTTTTTTTTTATATTTTACTTCTTTTTACTCCGATGGTCCCTGTTCTACGCTTCAGGAAGGAAAGGAGATTCATGGTATTCTTTAGAAAGGAAACTGCATTTACATTACATTGCCGAGACGTTATGCATGAATGTCTATGTATGTGTATGCTTGTGAAATAGTGCATGGATTCAAAGGGGGTTCAGCTCAGAATTCGCTTATCCGGTCGTTGCGATAACTAAACTCTAGTCGGCTAACTGACAAAACAGTGTGGAGTAACCCACCCTCATCAACCAACGCTTCCTCCTTTTCCGACTACAGTCCTCGCTCATCCTTGTTATGACATATGTGGTTACAGCATAATATCACAAACTGACAAATTTGTCAGAGTAATGAAAACGCGTTGCGGCGTGGGCTGGAAGTGGTTCTGCTTTCCATATTAAAATGGCGTACACGTCGTCTTCCCCTTTAGATTATGCTTTTCGAGAAGATCGCGATATGCACATAAGCACAGTTGGGCTGAGTAATAGTTTACAAGTTGTGTGACACACAGCTTTACTGGCTCAAGCAATGCACATAGAAAATCCTCGGAGACTGCTTACTAATGCACATACTGGTCAAGATATGAATGCCTAATCTTTTATACGGACAGCATGTATATAAAAGAGCTCAATGTTCTGTGAGTTGTGCCCGCTGACTTGGTCGGTTAGTTTGTCATTTTTCGCGTTCAGCTTAAAACGAGTTCGTTTTTTATGCGGTTAGATTTCGGTGTGGTTTGGGGAATACAAACATCAGAAAAAAAATCTACCACTGGCACATAAAATGCAAACATAATGCCTACTTACACTACTTTGCTTCCCCCAACACGGACCCTGTTTTTATGTGGAACACAATAATGCAGAATTCTCTCGTGTACCTTTCTCTTTAAGTATGAGCAGTATCCCGTGTTATCTCCCATCAGGATTTAATCTTGCGATATTACATCATCACGAATCTACTCTTTATTTTACCTTTATTACACAACAGGGACAGACGAAGCTAGTTTATTTTCATACAAATTTGTATATTTCATGTGAATTTCTGAAGAAAAGAAACTGGTTTCCTTCTCTGCTGGTTTTGCATTCAACTAACAAAAACAAAATGAGTATCACGGAGCAAAGGCACGGGCAGAGTATTCTTTTTCCTTTTAAGAAATCTAGCAAAAGTTTTCAAATTTCAGAAGACAAAAAGATAGCACTATTATAATACTGTGAACAAACGTGTGTATGGTACATGAATAATAGTTACGTTACAATGCAAAGAAAGGAAGAAAAGTTGTTTAGTAGAGAAGCTCTGTACTGAACATATCACCCAAGAGTATTTTCTTTATCTAAATTTGAATGGATGGAACTGTGCTGTTGTGTTTATGATAACAATGGAGGATTGAAGAAAACATCAACGAAACACACAAGTTTCAGGAGGAATGATCGTATGTGCCTGCATATAGAATGGGCAAATATAATACACATCATGTCATTGCCTATCTACATGCATGCAAGAAAACCATTTGCTCAATTTTAGATGAAATACTTGGCTCATTTGCTCCTCGAATTTCTCACATAATAATGAAGAGAGAGAGAGAGAGAATGAGAGAGGAAGCAGGAAAAAACAAGTTTCCTCTTCAAGGCACTAATAAGCCGTCCTTTCTGAATTTCTTGTCTATAAATTTTGTTTTCTTTCCTTATGGGATCTGAATGAACTCAACAAAAGCAGATAAAAACTATACTTTAGACTAAACTTCAGATGTATATGTACTTCTACGTATTATGCTTATTACATTTCCCAGGCTTTTTGAATGCTCAACTCTATATATGCTTAGCCTGAACATTCGTTTCTGCAGACAGAGTGTAGTAAATAATATGTGTCTGTTGCAAGATTGTCCCCCTCTTTCATTTCGTTTTTTTGTGGTCCAGATGAAAACTTAACTTTTTTTCTTTTCATTTTCAAACATTTTTTGTTGCTGCCACTTTCCACACTTTGTCCTCGAGGAATTTGAAAGGAGAAGAAGAAAAAAGAGTTTGAACCAGATCACGGTTTTTTGCTTTCACTTTACATTATACGGATATGGGTATCTCCAACAATGAGTGAACTACTCTATACACACCAAATGAATCTAGCAGAAGCTTTAGTTTCGAGCAAATTGTCGAGACCTTTATACTGTGTGAAGTTTGTACGCTGTATTTCTGTAGCTTGTCTTTGTACTTCCAATTCTAAAAGTTAGTTTTTATATATCTTCTCACAGTGTATATCGCGTGAGGTATTTCCGGAGCTTTTCGAACTTTTTTTTATTTTGGTAGTAGAGAAACAGTGATGTCAATCTTGTGTGAAGACTAGTAGATGTAGTAGTGCGGAAGTAGAGAAAGTTTTTTTTCTAGTACCGTTGCCTTTGGTATTAGTTCAATGTAGGATAGTTCGTGCCGTCATTTCATTGCTATTGGCATTGTTGTTTTTTTAGTTGGCAGAAGGAGGCTAGTTCTGGCAAGTAAACGTGGTCACGCACAAGTATTTTTTGTCCCAGAGAGGTTTAAAAATTTAGAGACAAAGATTCTGTAACTAGTATACTTTTCCTTTGCTTTCTCTTTTCTCTGCCAGTTGAGCGTAAGTCGATAGTCGATGATTATGAGATGGACACTCAATAGACACTTGTAAGAAATCCACCTTCCAGTAATTTGAAGAATTTTGAGCAGTTTTCATTCTTCCTAAATGAAATAAATGGATTTATACACTATATGGTCCACTTTTGATGAGAAAAACTGCACATACAGTTGTAAGCATAATTAGGCTGTGTAATGATCCGCACCGATGACGTGTTAAGTCAGCCAGTTTTCAGTTGTCCACAGGTAATTTTCTAAATTTGACAATACTCATGTATGTCCCAGTGGGACGTTTCAAGCCGATTGAATGCCAAGAAGATCACAACCAGATGCCAGAAACTACCAGTTAATCAAAACCCTATAAACACTAATATGTATTTTCTGCTTATCAATATACATTGCACCAGTGATAGTACAACTAGATGTTACATAATCACATATTATGCACGTACTTCCTTCTCCAAGATTTACCAACAGATTCGTTTCCAAACGGAGAGAAACGAATCGCAAAGGATTTTCCAGCAGCCGCACGAACGAATCGCAAACGGCTTCGTGGTACCATGCAGCAGGGACAAAAACGTAAAACTTTTTTTTATAAAGCTTAAAGCGCCTTAAACGCCTAATAAAAATGAAGAAAAGTCGGAGACAAAGGGGGAAGTCACGTTAGTCTCAAAATCCTTTTCAACTTTCCCTAATGCAATTACAGGATCGTTGGCCATGACTTCTCTTCCCCTTTGTCTGTTTTCTCCCACCCTGTCAAGTCCTTTTTGGTTTTACTATTAAAATGGTCAATAACCTTCGCCCAAAACCCTCACACACATCACAAGAAAATGAAAATTTGTGGTTTTGGTTTCTCAACAATTTTTATTGGAAGCTTCAAACTAGCCATTTAGTTTCGTAAACGAAGGGGGAAAATGAGGAAGAGCCATTTTCTGCTGAATTCGTTTTTTTTTTTCTTCTTTTTTTCCATCCACACAAATCTCTTCACGTAATATAAACTAATCTCGTATGAGCTGTCACATTAATACACGAACTCATTCTGAAATACTTTTAAGGAATAATAAAACTGCCACTATCCGAATCTTTTCACTTTTGCTGCGCCTCGAATAATTTTATTGCTTTTTGCTCAGTCACTACATAATGTACATGAGAAAATGGAGACTGGTACTCGTTACTGCTTGTAGTAATTTTTGCGACACACTAACTAAATTGCGATATGGTTGATGGTGGTGGTAGATTGCGTGCGGGGAGCCAATATGAGAGAAAGATAAAAATTTCGCTCCCATTACAACTGCCTTGAGTACTATAATTTAAATTTTTTAAAGCGAACACACTACATGATAACGTAAGATAGTCTCGTTGACCCATTTTTTCACCATATACTCACCTTATTATTATGCATTAAGACCTAACAGAAATTCTCATGATGGCGTATCTCACTGACCTTTAAAGTGCTTTCGTAATGGCCTATGAGCACGACTTTTATACAAAAACAATTAAATCTGCTTTTCGTACAATCAAATAAACAATTCCCGCATCCCACATGGTAATTTGAAACCATTTCCGGAGGGGTGATGTATAGAGATACGTCCATTATCTGGAATGCTCTTTTTACAGAAATTCATTCAAGCAAAGCAACATGAATGAAAATAAATTGATGATGATGATGCGCCACTGGAGGACGACTGGAAAAGAGTTGTGAGAAAAGTCATGTTCCCTACCTCCTATGAATTTCCCCTCTAAAACCAACACTCCAGCTGCCATTTATTAATTTTGATAAGGACATATGGTGCTGGATTTAAAGGAGAAAGTTCCACTGTAGCAGAGCTTTTAAAGCTTCATAAGACATGAAAGCTTTTAAACATTGCGAATAAACCGTTTTGTATTTATTGTATTCGTGACTGTTTATGTGTTTAGAATTCTTGAATGGTTTTTGCATGCTTTATCACATTCAGAACTAGAAACAAAACAGAATGACTCCTGTCAACAGCTCATTCATCTGGCTTTGTACTTTCACTTTTCATAGACTCTCCTCCCTGATTATTCGCGCACACTTAATTATACAAACATTTGTGAAAAATATATATATTTCAACTTTTCCCAAGTTGTTAGTAAAACAACTTTCTCAAGCTGAAAATTTAAGGTAACATGTTCAATCAAATCTAATTTATGAAAGGGGCAAAAGCAATTACAATCTACTGGAAAAATAGTTTCGACAAATTCTGGCAGCCTACGTTAGGAAAATGCTACTCGTGCTTGTAATGCCCATTTAACTACAAATTTTAGGCTAATGGATCATGGATCAAAGCATTTCAAAGGATGTGTAGATAAAGATTTAGACAGACTGACACTACAAACTAAAAATAAAAAAATAAAATGGCTGTCTGCTCCTACCCAGTCTCATCGACTAATAAGCATGTACCACTATGGTATTTCACAAGTATGTGAAAATCATTTTCCGTAATAATATGTAGTGAATAAGAGGAAAAGTAAACATTTACTTCCACATGAACGTCAACTGTCAGTTGCCACTTCATTGTGCACGGTTGTGTTCACTACAGGCATTTTCACATGAAATTAGAACAACGAATACAAAATGCGTTAGGAATTCAAACCGATTTGGGTGATGGATCTGCTGCTTGTAATATTGTTTCCCCATACCACCATACCACCGAGGTGGTATATATGCTAGTGTGGCAAACGGCAATGTATAAAATGCATGCCTGAGTAGCATTAGTATTCAAAAAGGAACCGCAACATTACGAAAGGAGGAACACACACCGCCACTCACTTTCACTATGTACACACACAAAAACAGATGGCACAGGCACTGTTTCAAAGTGAAAGCGTTTCCCATAAATATGTTTTGAGTGTGTGTACGTACGTCATGTCACGTCTCAAAAGTACCATAATGAAAAAATTTCTAACCGAGTTTGACAGTTTTGTATATAGTTTCAATTAATTATTTTCCACTCCCATTTTCTCGCAATTGTAAATAAAAATCAGAAACAATGGTGCTCATGTATTTGATGATTCAAAACTCATATCGTAACATTAAGCTTATCTCCCGGAAGAAACAAGTAATCCACGACTGACCATTCATAGTCACAGAGGTAGCTCTTTCCACAATCTTGCTTCGCTATCTAAATAATTTGCTTCGTGCCGTGCTTGGAATGGAACCCAAGAGAAATATTTTCTAATGAGTATTTTAGATTTTGTTTGGTGGTCGTAGTACATTTTGTAGTGCATATATACCTATAGTAGTGTGCGGCTGCGTGTGTACAGAATATTACACTTTGTACACATGTTTCACTCTCCATTTCAATATCATTTCAAAAGCAACATGACCTTTTATTTATATTGCATAAAATCATGTAACAGCGACATGATATGTATGCAGACACGTACTCACGCCAGGCAATATACATAAATAAATGAACAATTTAGCAAATCAGAAACACACTTATAATCAGGCACACACATAAACACGATGCGAGAGAGACAAAAATAACGGGAAATTTTGTACTTTCTCTACTTGCTTGCTTGCTCACATACTTTCTAATGGTTTATCGTGCTGAAATGGCGACTAATATGTACACGTCTTGTTGCATGTCATGTACAGACGAAATGGTTTACAAATGAAAGCAACATTGTTTATGCTCCTGTAGGTAGTCAGACCGCAACTCATTTACCGTGAAATACAATGCATCAAAATCATGAGTGAATTATATACCTAATACCTGCTTGAGTATCCTCTTTCATGCCGATTCCATCGCCGCCAGCTATACCATTGTATAACTGCTGTACTCAGCAGTTGCACCGATCCCGACACCAGTTCTCTCCATCCATTACCACACACGAAGACCATGGTTAAAATATTACTTCCCACTTGCCCTCCATCTCTTTAGGGAGAAAGTGACGATAATAAATTTATATTTTTCACTCGCATATTACCCAACTTTTTTTTGTTCAATTTATAGTGCCGTGGTGTGTACCCACATACTCACATGCCTTTGACTTTGCACATTGAGCATAGGCTTGTGCACCTAAAAATTGTAAAACTGCTCCCCTGTTCCTATTTTTCAAAATATAGAGTTTAGCATTGGCGGTACTTTTTCTTCCCATTTCGCACAAAATTTACATTACACATGTTACATATGTTGTTTTTGCCATTTATTTCTTCTCATGTAAATTTGAATTGGCCATTACATATAACTATGTTATGACATGAACCAGGCAAGCAGGCTCATACGACGATCGAGGATCAAGTATATGAATTGTAATTTAGTAATGTTCATCTATACTCTTCTTCCACCGCCACATGCATTTTTACAGCTTTCCTTGTACTAAATTCCGTTATGATATCTATGCCACATGGTTTAGCTTTAATGGTCATACGCTGGGTAGCATCCGGATTTAACTCTGTCGGGCTACGTTACAGAAGGTAGACCACACTTTATACGTGCACACTCACACAAAAGTCGTTGTCGTTGTAGTAGACAGGGCCGTGTCAATACTCAATGGCCATTTGAAAAAAGATATGTATCAAGGACAATTATTGTACAGTAATAATGGTGGACGAGAGGATGTTTTTCTGAACTACTACCACTCCAACAAACTACTGCACTCTTAGATTTCATAGCATTTTGCTCATTGTAATGCTTCTCGTAGAGGTATATCGGATACGTAAGATTATACACAATGCTTTTAGAAAAACGGGACATTTGGTATTCTGATTTTGTCGATTGGTTGCGTACTTTACTATAACAGGCATTCACTTACTCGGTTACATCTGCTGCGGCATTGGTAGTGCCGAAGTGATATTACGACATTATTATAGCCTCTTGTGCCTTTTCTAGAGGAAATAGAAAGCCAAAAGTGACTCGTCTTTGGCTCTAACGGCAAAGCACGCTTAGAATAGCAGACGCAATTGATCCTAAAAACTAATATATGTGGGATATATTGTATCACCCTGTCGTTTAGTCATGCAATAAAAAGAACTCTACATTTTCTTGCTGTGTAGGCTATCCACAAGCTTTGCTGACATTACCACGATTTTCTTATTCTTCTTTGCCCAAAACGTTCTTCAAAATGGGAGCATTATGGATGCCTACAGATGACTTGTACGTTTCTTTTCTAGAGATGTTGTTCCACAAGCCCTTAAACAATGTCCACAGAAATGTGGGCAATACAGCACATCAGTAGATACAGAAATAGTATCTGTTAAAAATGTTATGAACTTTTTGGTTCAAATAAAATTAGGTTTTTGTGCAAGCACATAAATCAAAATGGTATTTCTCCATCTCTTTCCCATTATTACATTATGTTTATGCTGCTGCACAGTATTCCGGAATCACAAGAAACGGGCGTTTGGCAGTGGTCATAATTATACATTTAGAACCTGATTTAGCTTAAAATTAATATTATCCCTAAAACGTTATAGTCATTATTGCTGCTACTATTATTATTATTAGTGTGTTCATGCGATTCCATAAAAGGAAAATGATATGGTGGTGGTGATGGTAGGGCTAGAATGCATTATTATACTCATCTCGCACTGAACTTTGTATTATGTGGCTGCGTGTAAATTTATGCGGCTATAATAACCATTAATACTTTGTTTAAATCGCATGGGAGGTTTTCTATACAATGGGTCCCGTAATAAAAGCCGACTATTATAATGCTATGTATAGCTTTTGTACGAGGGTGAGAGCATTACTTCTCCAGAAATTGAAGTAAGAGATGCTAATGGAACACGACAAGAAAGCAGCAAAGGGATAGACTATAGTACTGCGGCCGTTCAATGTGCTACAGTACTTATTATATTTTAGGAAGGCATTCCCTGCCTATTTATGAGCACATGGAACCGATGGAAGAACAGTTGTTGCTGCTGCTGCTTCTGCTTTTGTTGCTGATGCAGTAAAAACGTAAAATTTCCAACAAAATCCTCTCATGATATGACCATAACCATAATTAACAAGAAAACAATATTGTTTGGACTCGTAATACATTTACGAAAACGACCACTGAAGCTAACTCTTACTCTTTGCAAACACAAAAGAGAATATGGTCCATTTCTCTATCCTTTGCTTCTGTAAAAGCCCGTGTGGAGGTCAGCGGATCCGCTCACATTAATGCGGAAAAGAATGGTGCTTTATTTTTATGAGTTTATTATGCAACAAAATCAGATGGACTACATTAGTAGGATTGAAAAATCCAAAAACCTTTGTTTGGGGCAAGGAGAAGGCAATGTTCTTTTTTGCGGGGAAATGAAAGTAAAAGCTTATTTATGTTTTGGTAAAGAGATCTCATTGCCTTTCTATTTTTAAAGAAAGTAGAGCAGGCAGGCAGGTCGAGTGAAGGTGAGTGAATATGAATAGAACCTCTGACTGCAAATGGTATTGGCTGAGAGAAAGGAAAGGTGAGCAGATTTCCCCATACCGCTACTATTCAACACTGAACTGGAGATCTGTGTACACAAATGAGAATATATCTTTTGTGGTTTTCATGTTATGTATTTCTTCAGTTCCGCATGGGTTTTGAAGAGGAATGAAAGAAAAACCGCTACCGCTGGTTTCAAAGATCAAATCAAATAGGATCAGACAAGGGTTGTTCCACAGGAGACTAGGTGAATGACATCATGAAATTCAATATAAATTGGATGCTAGACCTCAAACGTACCATATGGAACAATGAAAGTAAACTGGCGGAAGAGAGAAAACTCTTTTAGTTTCAACGACAGTCTACTCTCCAAACGTCAAACTATCAAGTAGAAAAATCTTTACGTTGGTTTAGCGCACTATATGCAGCAGGCAACATAAACACAGCATGCTCGCCTCGATATCTCTCTTCCATAATATTTCAATGGGCCTTTTTTGTGCAGAAAATTTAGGACTGGCGGAACCATCAACAAAAACACAAAATATTACACTATAACATTCGTAAAACTACTTACTCGATACATTTTTATGCTCTCTGTAGTATATTATCTATCTTGATAAACCTCATCATACAACAAACCTTATTTTCGTAACGCTAACACAACAAACATGGCACTGCTGCAGGTACTTGGCTTCTCAACATAATAATATTTTGCCAACTTCAAAAAGAAAAAAATATGCATCAAAGGGAGTAGAAATAATAATATCATCTAGCTCAAAGAATACTGAGGGGGAGCGAGGCAGCAAAGGAGAAAGAACCAAGAAAGCACGGAGAAAGTGAAAGTCAATTACAGTCAAGCCACACAGCACGTCACCAAAAGTGCAAAAAGACAGCCACAATGAGCTACTACTTCGATTTTTTCCATAAATAAAAACTTTAAGATAGCATACATTGTAGTGAGAAAAAACATGTAGGCATAAAAATACGAATAAAACATGCATTCGACTTTTAAAAAAAGAAAAGAAAATAGGAGTCGTACTGCTATCATTGTTAAGTGCATCTTGAGCGTGAAAGGAATAAGGGAGCAGAGTGGGAATGAAAAAAAAAGCTGAGAATGATAGCTAACATGAAATGCATGGAAAGAAATGCGTGAAAAGTAATATGATGCAAAGTATAAACTCTGTGCAATATATAGAGGTAATACAAAGTTTTCTCTCAGACGAGAAAAGGGAGTAAGGTGAAGAGCGAAGGTAGGGTTATCTCTTTTAGGATACCGCAACATCGTTCAGATATTTCCGGTTTCACGTTCCAACAACAATAATAATAGGATGCCAAGAACGCACATATCTTTTCACGAAAACGGAGAGCAGAATGAAAATGCTATGTCGAAGATTAAACATGTGATTTCCTTCTCAGACTTGCTTGCCTGTATGTATATTCCTTTGTATGCGTTGTTGCGCTCAGGAAAAAGAGATAGAATTACTAGAGAAATAAGTGGTGTGCTCGTGTAATGTCTGACTTGCAATGCAAGTGGAAACTGAGTCTATTGCTTTCCTCAGTTCCGTATCTGTCACTTGTTTGCCTTCTGCTACTTTTATATCTTGGGCGAAGGATAAAGATACAGATAGGCATTGTTATTATGACATAACACTCTTTCTTGGCATACGATTTATAATGGCAAAATATATGAGAAGAATATACATAAGGATGTCATATTAATACTGTTTTGTGCTTTGCTTTTTTCAGCAGTTTATGACACATCTCAAGGAAAAATTATTTAGAATATGAACGAGCGTCAAAGAAAGAAAGATACCCGCAGCCATAGACCCTGTTTCTGTAACTTGCTCGCTTTAATAAGATGTCTTCCCCTCCACTTTTTCCCCCGGAAGTGAAGCAAACCTTTTCTCGATGTGTCTTGGACACAGATTCAAGCACGGCGGTTGATATAACATAGCCATGCTAGCAGCCAGAAGCACAGATCCGATGTTTTTATTAGTTTTCCCCGTGGAATAAAAAAGATTCTTTTACCATTGCTCCTTTTACATAGCAAATAGACCTTCATGTCATCGTCATGAGCATAATCCTACTTTGTATAAATGGTCCTACAAAGGCTTTATTCAATGTATTGCATTGCATGATGCAGTTTGTTGTTTTACTGTACATACATGTATTCCATTTCCCCTTCCATAATATTTGTCTTTATAGAGATTAATCATCACCACCAACCATCATCAGATCACTCTCTTGACTACACTAGCGGTTCCATTGTAAAAGTCAAATTACAAAATGAAAGGTGTAGAAAAACAATACTTTAGGTTTTACCCTCCACTCGTTAGTATTGGTAATAATATTACTAAATACTATGTTTTCAAATAGTAGAAAATACCAATAGGCATGTCTACACTTTGTGAATCAACGACTTGGTTTTCATTCACCACTAAACATACCTATTTTTGGAAGCAGACTACTATTCAAATTCCATCATAACTATTTTTGTTTATCTCGAAACAAGACAAAGGTAACCTCAAAAGAGAGCAATCAATACTCATCTCACGCTCTTCCACACACATTATTGATGCATCACGAAACCAAGAAAGTAACTTTTGAAAGGTACATTTAACTCAATCGATTCCCAAATCTTTAACCGCTTGTGATAAAACGAATGAGTGAACTGACATCGCTCTAGATGACTGGTGAAGTAAGAATATGAGGAAAGCTGCCAAAATGTCTCTAAACAGCAAATGAACGACTAGAAATCTCCTATTTCCTCAGCACAGGAAATTACACACGCGTATAAAAAAGGAACGGTATTAAAACGAAATTGCGAAATATTAGTGAGTCCCTTTGAAGTCATTTCTAAACTGTAAAGAAAGAAAATTTTAATCACGAGGTTTCTGGTTTTTAAGCATGTAGCATGACGAGAAAAGGAACACGAGAAAGCTTTAACTTTGATTTCCCAAAAAAAGAACTTGCATCGCGTAAGCACTTTTTTCTCTATACTGCCTCTATTTCCGCCATTACTATCGCTACCGCTAGAAATACAAGCACTGATGATGAGGCAACAGACGAAGAACACCATGCCGAGCTTGTAAATAGAGCATGATGCATGCATTCCATCTGAAACTTGCTACAAACAAAATCCTGTGAAATCGCAAAAAAGGAAAACTAAAAGGGAATCTAAACTCATACATACTTTCTCCCCTCTTCCCTTTGAACCAAACTTTTTATAGACAACTTTCTATATATATATGCATGTGTTTCAATACAGAAGACACCACTTTACACACTATCATCCATATCAGTATATCCATTTACTAATGGGTACAGCTGCAAAATTCATGGATTTCCATTTACTTTCAACGCAAAGTTGCACATTCCATTCCTTTTGTCCTTATTACCAGTGTGCATGTTGTTATCCCATCCTTGCCATCTTACTTTACATTTTACTTTTATTCTAGTTTTTTTGTGTTGCGTCAACAAGTAAAAGTCATGTACACACAAATGTGCATTGCGAGAGGCACAAAAAACGTACAACTGTGGGAGACGAAGAGAGGACGCAAGCAATAAGAGTATCCTCCTCCTCTATTTAGTAATAGAAAAAAGGGAAAGAGGTTACATCAAAAGTGAAAATCCTAACAATCCTTTGATTTAAAAAATACATAAGAAAGTTGGCCGGGATTGTTTGTGATTGCAAAATGCTGGGATCTGAAACCAGCTAAAAGAGAGAGATAAAATGTTGGGAAATCTGTACAATAGCTGCGTTGTGATAAAGCAAATCCAATTCATTTTGTATATATCTTTCATCTCACATATTCTTGTTCTTATTTAACATATCGGTATATATTTATTTGCAGAATATATATAAGCATATTATAAGCGTGCCCAAGTGTGGAAACAGAAATTACATCACTCGATTCCGTTTTTGGTTTCTTATTCTTTTTTAAGGATGAATGGTACAAGTATAAAAAGATTGTTCCCTTTTCCTTACAAGCAAAATTCTATTCGTACAAGAATACAGCATGTACTTATTGCTTGGCGTCAATACAACTGCAACCCCTGAACGGAGCAAGAAGTATCGAAATGAATCCATAACTTTTGCTTTCTTTTTTTTTTTGCTCTTTCAATTCCTCCGTCGCGGTCGTCGACAAGCTCTGGGGATAGAGAAATGTGAATGCATACGAGAAGCAAGGAAAAAGATTTCACTTTCAATTGAAAACTTCCGTTATATGAACTTATATATTAGTGTGGTGTGTGTATGTGTAGAGGCTTGTGGCAAGTAACTAAACTTGTGTAAAAGTTAGCTTGGGAAAATAAGTAGAATAAGTACAACATGGTAAACCAAAAAAGCACCCGTGCAAAATAAAGTTTACTTTCACTTACTTAGTTACCTACTGGTAAAAAAAGGAAGGGAACATAATAGGTTTACAAAGTAAATATCAAATATATACACGCACAGTGCACAGTTCACAAAATTTCATGACGGAAGCTGAAGTGCCTGTCGCTCATAGTTTGCTCTTTTCCCTGTTTTGCTACTTGTGTTCGGTGTTGAAAACATCTCCTTCGGAATTGTGGTGAAGATGAGGAGGAGTGGCGGTTATGCCATAATAAATATCTTGAAACTATACACAAAACTCTTAAAATCAGATGCGTGCTGATTCGACACTTTGCTAATAATAAGCGTTCACATCTCAAAACTAGTAAAAATGTGTGTTCCTTCCCACTCTTGTTCTTGTACTGGAATGCCTGTAGTTCCTTTAACTGTTGCCTTTTCTTGTTCTACTGTTTCAACACTTATTTTTGTTATTATTATTATTATTACTACAAGTTTTTACATAGGCAGTTTTACAACAGTCCTGAAGTCAAAGCAGAGAAGCTTGAGGAACGGAGATTCGTTCAAATGTCGACATACACGAGCATACCAAGCAAGAAGAGAAATTCAATTTCCTGTTGGAGGAAAAGAACAACAGATTGCCTGTCCAAAAACTTTTCATTTCATTGCTGGTAAGTAACTTGTGTGCACAACTCATTAAAGAAAGTATTATGAAGGAGATCGAATCCAAATATAGTTTGCACCAATGATATATATAAGGACCCAAATAGGCTGCCTGTTAACAGCATTAGGTACAGCTTCTGCATAGTTCGCTTGCCTTATCATCACAAACAAATTACTGAAGGAAACATAAAAATTTTCCAATCTCAACCTTTCATTTACCTTCACTGCGCCTTTGCTGTGAAAGACAGGGAACAACGGCAGAACATTATTGTTATTGCCCTAATTCCTACAAAATCTATGTACAGCTATGTGTCAATATTTTGGGAAATACATGAAGAAACTAGGATTTTTGTGCATACATGCAAGTTTCACACTTTATTGCACAATTTTTATCGTATAAAAATTCAGGAGTGTAAGGAAACACAAGGAAAGAGAGAGAGGAAAAAAAACTTTCCTGTGAAACCGTTGAAATGAGCTCATGTCACACATGATATTTTCGATTTATGGGAAGCAGCATTAGTCAAAGCCGTTTTCTCATGAGATCTACTGCAAAATGACACGTCAGACGCGCAATTTAATCCTGGCTGTCCTTTCTCTAACAAGAGGTGCTTTCTTCGAAAATAGCGACGTCAATTTATAAGAAGAGGTGTTTCCTTTCCATTCACAATAACACAGGAAGTTCTAGTCAAACCGTCATCACTAACCAACTCGTATATTATCTAGTATTATATAAGTACCTATATAGGGAGTTGTGTATATACAGCTATTACATTTAAAAATCATCGAGGAGCAACAGGATCAAAGCTATTGATACTTTTGTTGGTTCTTGGTTCTGAACAAGTCATCCGTTTTTTGTTGTCTTTTCCTCCCACCACGTAATAACGATCTTTCGGTAATATATCTTGTGGGAATGTAATAGCAGCTGCCATAATGGTGATGATGGTAATCTTTTCGAGTCTACTCCTATCCATCTTTTGATTCTTTGAACCCTTGTGCGTGTTCAAAATGTCTTCAACGAGAAACCATTGATGGGTATTTTTGCTTCCATTTTATGTGACAGAAAAATATTTATCAATTAAAATGCAGGTTATTACAAAATACGCTTAATAAAAGTAGAAGTTGACGGTGTATAGCGGACTCGCCCAATGAGACATAAAGTTCCGAAAAGGCTTGATAATTATGAGACAGACAGTCGAGCATGAGAGATGATAGGTTTAGAGCAGTTGAACCGTGCAGCTTAAGTGCACACTAGAAAGGTAAACAAGCAGAGCTACGTGCATGGCGTTGAATACATATTGCCCATTTAATGTGCATCTGTAAATGTATGTTTCTCTTGGAATGAAACACTCGCCAGCCAAAATTCACACCATTCTTGGGTGATTCCCAATTCACATCTGATGTCTAAAAGTGGAATCGGATGAGATGAAATAAATCGATTTGTTCAACTCGTGAAGCGAATAGTTCGTGAATACAGCAAAAGTATACAAAAAGAACTAAACTCTCACTCACAATCAGACCAAAAACAGGATCAGCCGACAGCTTTCTCTCTCCCTTTACTTCTTACATGCTGCCATTCACTTTCACAAAAGGTGAGGACCCGCACATACAGCCGATGAAAATATTGTGGCAGTCAGACAGACAGTTTTCTCCAAAGAATTTTCAGCCTAAAAATAGAAGAAGAAAAACCATTATATGTACTTGTTACTAGTTATCTAAAGACTAGGTGGACAGAAATATTTTGCCGTTTATCAGGTTAAGTGACACAGTTCACCCTGTAGCTTGAAATGTTGAAAGCCTGGAAGCATAGTGTACAGATGTAACCTCCTTTCTCCTTCAACGATAAGTCTACCACCACCACCACTTCATTAATAGGTTGAAAGTGTTTAAGACGTGAACATGCCCTAAATAAGTCTAACTTAACATAATATACATATGCTCAAAATATATTCATTTTCAATAATAATAATAATAATGCTAACAACAAGCTTTTTCTTTGTATACTTTTTTGGAAATCCTTTTTCTCTTTGAGCACATGTTTGTATTGGGTAGTGAATGGCACATATTTCTTCCAAAGTATGGCATAAATAGTGGATGAAAGCAGTCGGCATATTTACCTCTCACTTTTTCTACAACAAAGTATGTTATGGCTGCTCTCTTTTCACTTTCTCCTTCTCTTAATAGACGACGAGTGTTTTCCTTCTTGGCAAGTGTACAGTATCCTTAAAGTTTAGATTACATTTTCACAGGAGTACCCACACATTTATATATCATATCATTATATAAAATATGCTATACTGTATGTACGAAGGATTTAATCTCACTTTTTACTCCCAATACTAGTGAGCTCTTTGCCTCGTCACCGTTTGCTCCCAGTGTATTTGTGTGTGTACGAACATATACAATCATTTAAAGTAAATGTTCACTTTTTTGCAGTCCAAGATGAAAAACGAAATGGAAAAGGGAAAAAAGAATAAGGAGAAAACGACTATGTTGTAGACAAAGTTTTTTTCAAGTTTTTCTCCACTTTTACTCTCCTTTCTTCTCTTTTTAGTAAACCAGTTGGAAGAGAAAGGAATCTCTTGTTGGAATACTTTTCCACACGCGTATTTTCTCTTTCACTCACTCACATAGTCCAGTCATTTCAAAATATCGTGTAATGTGGCAGTGGTGGACCTTTTAGTATTTGTGTCTATGTATGTAATACACTATTGCCGCACCAAGTTTGCTTATATCACTTCCCTTCCTGTCCTATGGCTTATCCAACATCCTTTGTGTGCCTACTCACAACATCAAGTCCTCCCTTTCCTTCTCGCTTTCTCTCAGCCTCCCTTTGCCTTTGCTATATGCCTAGCCTGAGGCCGCACGCTTTTCTTCAGTTCTTATACTCTTATGCATAATGTGTAAAAGTAAGTTCTTTGAGCTGGTGGAGCAGTGTTTTCTTGCTCTTCTATTTCTCGTAGAAGAAGAGGAAGGTATTTATGAACTAGCCTAAAAGGAATCAGCAAACGGGATCCCGTTTTTGGCAATGCTTCAGCAGTCATGGGAGAAGAACGAGTTTATATAGATGAAAATAGCTCATAGTGCAGTATAAACATTGCCACGGATTCATCCATTTCCTACACAAACATGAAAACCTGCTCTCTTGGTCGTAGTGGCCATAGTCGTGGCGCTACTCACACTTTTGCCACTTAAGCACACACTTTTTAATATCTTTACTAGTAGCTATTTTAGTAGTTGTTGTATAACTACTACTGCCACTAATAGGCATAACGAAAGAGTTTTTAGTATTTTCTCTGATGCTAGTGAAACTCGTTGTAGGTATGCTATTCTCTTTTTCAACAGAGCAATCTTCTTCCCGTAATAATAATATGGAAGTCTGTTGAGTCGTTTAGCCTACTTCACTTTTTTTCTGGGCTAAGTGAACTGAAAATTTATTCAATTGACCTGGACTGGAACAGAGAGAGAGAGAGAGAAAGAGAGAAAGCGTGGTGGATTAGTTGCGTTTGCCGTTACGAAAAAAAGAAGAACCACTTCACTATGACTTCTACTTTTTTAAGTTTTTCTTCTTTTTTCCCTTTTCTGTCTTTCTTTCTCTGTTCTACTCACATTCCTTTTCGCGCTGTCTGCTTTCTTTAACTTGGCCGTGCATAGTGTCAAAACAGCATGAACTAATGCCAATGCTGCTGTCTTTCTTTTGAACTGGTGAATTTATGCTGGTGTCCAACCATGTCCTTTAATCTTTCTCCTTTTCTGTAAGAACTTTTTTTTCACTTTTTCTTCCAAAAAAGGAAAACAACGGGGCGAACGTTAGTATTGTAATAGTTAGAGAGAACTGGGTTTTACCAACTAAACTCTTCTATTTAAGTGAGCCTTTACTTCCAATTTTTCATGCGACATTGCGTCTTTTATCCAAAGCATTTTACTGGATGGAGAAAGTAAAAATGAAGAAAATAACTCTGAGGGAAAATTGTCATGTTTAGAAACAAGCCTGTCCAGTGCTTATATTCACAGAATAAGGAGAAATAACCGGCCAAGTATATTTGGCTCATTTATCTGCCATCCCTCTCTGTAATATCATTTTGTCTGAATACAATAAAAATAAAGGTTCGTTGAAAGTAGTAGATGCATTTTTATCTCCTTTCTGCCCCTTTACTTTTATTATTTCCAACGTTTTCGAAAGTTTTACTTCTTATTGTTAGGTAGGTAAATGTGGCGTGGAAGCTTGCATGCGAGATTGAGGAGGAAGTGGTACGTACGGGGCTGTTTTTTCAAATAGGACAGCCTTGTACAAAGCTTCAGTTGTTTAGATGGCGCGTGTTGTGCCCGATACGCGATTATTATATATTTGTAGAATGCATGAAACCAAATTGGTATTCCAATAATAGTTGGCTACGCCTCATTCCCATTTACATACAGCATGATCTGCAACTTAACCATGAAATTATACTGAGTTGCGATAACATAACTCCAAGAATGAACCGGTCTTTTGATTTTTATTGAACAAATAACAGTGTGGTCGAATGGCGTGCTTCGTCGTGAATTTATTTAAATAAGAGACTTTACTTTTTCAGGAAATTCAATACTGCGAGAGGAAATAACCGAAATCAATGGTGACAGATAGCACATGATTCCCAAAACAACTTTCAGTGCAGTTGTTGTAAATGTGAAGTAAAGCACAAGATCTTGTTATTCAGTGAAATCGGAAAACTTAGTCAATTTCGGCCTCCATTTTACTTTACCATGTGCTCAAAGGTGAAGTCAAAGACCCTTTCTATTAACCTCCTATAAGTTCAGTATACATAATACATAAACTTGGAAGGTACTGCATGGGAAGCAGAAAATGTGCAATGAAATTAACTGCACACGTTAACTTCATTATGCTATTAGCTACATACATTACCATTTAAAATGCTGTTCTTGTCTATTCGTTTCGTTTGTACAGAGTATTAAATATTTGAGTAAACCAAGAGCTTACGATGTGACCATTAAATCAAGATAATTTAATTGATAAAATGACTTGTGAGAAACCTGATGCCAGAGGAAAGTTATCAGATAACCATAAACAATTTGAGCCTAAAGTATTTTTCTTTTACTTTGTCCTATCTTTCCAGTACGTGATTCGAAATTTTAGCTCGTGACATAGATTGCGTAGGCTGAAACGAAGAATTCTCTACTGTGATCGATGAGAGTTAAAAACACTTTTACACAATTTATACTTTACACTAGGCCTATAAACATTTCAGTGTGACACGTCTCGAGCTACTGGCTTCATCTCTGCAATTTCCGGAATTGCTATATCAATGATCATGGGAAATCTTTTGGATCTTTCTGGGTGTGTTACTGCTGACTAGGGCCTTGTTGTTGTAGCCCACTTGTCCTCATGGCTTATTTCCATTGTCGAATTTTTCCTCTCTTATTTATTCTTGGTTTGTGCGTGTGCATCTTTCTTTTCGTCCCCTGTTGTTGCTGTTGTTGCAAACAGAGGAAAATGACCAATGACAGCCGAGACAGAAGTTGTATGGGAGATGAAATACGAGAACGTGTGGCTTCCTGTCTGATGGATAAAAAGCAGCATAGCTTTCCTATACTATATGCTGTGCATATACGACTTTGCAGCGTCACATCACCATCATGTTGCGCCACTCACAACAAGTAAAAAGATGAAGACCGAAACTGTTAAAATGTGTATATTGTCGTGGGAGAGAGCAAGGGAAAAATGAAAACGAAATGGGCACACACGAAAGAAGAAAGCCAAACTGTGTCCTGTATCTGTCATCTCTTTAGTTATGTACACACACGTAGTCCAACTAAAATGGGCCATGACAAGTAAATCGTATATGCTGAAAGGGAAGTGTCTCTTATACTTTATATTATGATGGATCCTTACATACGGTTACATATGTTGTGATCATTGAATCTAGAAACCCTTATAGTTTTTATAGGCAATGTCTATAGTCATTTTCTCATCTATTTTTTCATAGTCGCATTACTGCACAACAACTAAAGATGATAACGATGATGATGACAATCATAACGACCCTATTCGCCCTTCTGTATATATCGCCCATGGATTTAACAGATCCCTTTCCCATTTACGGTGCCCATACCTCTACACTCTTATAGAAAACATAGAAATGGAAGAACCCTATATCATCATACACTTCTTCTTAAGTCCAGGATGTCACGACATGCTTTCCCTTTCTCGTCATGTTATTATTATTTTGGTCGTTGTGTTGCTAAATTTCAAGACTTGCCACAAAGAATTCCACTCAGTATGTCCGCCTCTGCCCTTTTTTATATATGATTCATGTACACATATTTAAGGTCATAAAATCTCGTAGCTCTTTACAAATATACAGCTTTCACAAAGGAAAGGTTAGGAGTTCTGCTACTACCGTGGACATAGACATCTACCATCATCACATCACCACCACCATCAGTAATAAGAGCTCCTTCTCTGCAAATTATTGTTCGCAGAGTTGAACATCATCGTGAAAAATTGAAAAGAGAAACGAGAGGAATGCAACGGAATGCCTGCATTCTTTGAAGTGACAACAGCTACTTCCCTGTCTGCTGATCTCATTTTCGTGTCTTTTCCCCTAACGAAGGTCTCTCTCTCCTCACGACAATAATATTATTATGTTTGTTCAGAAGAGACTACTAACTGCTTATACTTGTGCATACATAACGGGACGGACACATTCATCCTCTCAGTGAAACAGCTCGAATGAGAGAGTTGCCATTTATCCTTAATGATACTGGATGCTAAATGATATCAGTCAGATAATTTTCTCTACGGAGCAACACAATGACGGCATTTATCCTCTTCTTCGTTCCTTACCATTTCTCTCACAATTGTTTCAGAGCTTGTATCTATTATATTGAATATACCTATAGGGAAGGATAGCAAGTTTTAATGTAGCACAGCGGAGGAGATGAGGATGGTGGATGTTGGTCGCGGTAAAAGCATTGGTGGTGAAAGTGGCAAGGCAGTAAAACAATCGTAATACTAGCATAAGTGTGTGTCTTAAAGATCTATTTTTACATACATAACGTGTGGGCAGAAACCTCAAACATTATAAACAACTTCTATAAATATATAAAATATATAAAATAAACATCGAGCGATTCCTGCTGGCACAGCCTTCTTAATTGTGACACATGGTTGCTATCTTGTATAACCCCTTTCCGTACGTTGTAAGTGTTGTCTAATATGTACATGTTTGTACATCGTCATATTTCAACTTGCAAGTCATCTATATAGTTTGAATTCTATTGAGAAATCAGTACATACAGTTTAACAATTGGGAGCCTCACCCATTCCTCCAACTTATGAAAATACCTAATTATTTCACAAAAAAGAATACATCTGAGCTGAGCGGTTACTTTAATGCCTTTTGAGGCTAACTTTTTGGCAACACACGATTACAGTTGGAGAACACAATAAAAACAGAAGCATTGAAACAAGAAGGAATCTACAAAACCAGAAATAGGTTTGAAATGTAAGGGGTATTTTCAACTGCACATATATTTTATAACGCTATTTATTGAAGGTTTATGTTTATCGTATTTGTGTATGTGGTAATATCATTATATGCGGATTGCAGCATCATGATCATGGCTAAAAAGCCATTACATTCCTTTCTAATAATATCATTAGGGAAAAGCGTCCAACTGGTTAGTTCAATGAGCTGAAACTCTAGTACATTGTACTACTTTTCCCATATAAGACAATATAAAAATCCATTTGCTCGTGTTACAGATGTGTAAAAGGTTAAAGCAAGATCATGGACGTTCAACCACAATAGAAAGTATATTTTATATAGCGCGTGGTGAGTGATGAAACAGAGAAATATAAAAGAGTCGTGCAAAGAAGATGTCGGTAGGGCAAATGATTCGATTTTAGTTAAACAAGACTAACAATTCCATACATGTCGGAGAGAAAAAAAAAACAAATTATTCGGAGCAATTTTTGTTTGTTTTTTTCCTCGATATGTTTCGTTATCTGATTGAATCGCAATCACAATGCATGTATGGGTTTATTGGATTCAATAAATGAAGAGCAAGTATCGTAAGGCATCTTTTCGATTATAAATATCGTCTGATGATTTTGGGTAAGCATGTTCTAAATGAACAACGCGAATCTTTATTTCAGATACTTGGCAAATTTTGTGTATCTACTTGCGTCTTACAGAAATGTATATTAATACTTCGTTTATTTTGAAACAAGTTTTCTTTTCTCTGCAGCTTACTAGTATCGATTACTACGGAGAATATCCTGACGTCTTATGATGTGGGTCTCATTATATACCTTTTAGGAGTGCAAGCATGTGTCTTCTAACCGGAAAATAACGAGAAACTATCTATTTGAATCATACGCAGCTGTCGAGACAGCATTGTTCTAATGCTACTGGTATTTTAGTAGTAAAAAAACCTACACACACCGTTCTAAGCACTTGTATAGCAGCTAATGCTGCTGTTGTTTTCCACTACTAACATTACAGTCTCCTGACTTGTCTTCACTTCTCCATTTCCCAATTTCTTGCTACAGATACTATAGACAGAGAAATGAGAATCGGAAGGCAGCGAGCAAGAAAAATCGAAGGGAAAAGGACTAGAGGAGAGAGGCTTGTAAGTGAAGGGAGCACAAGTTGAAATGTGTGTGCCTGTTTCTTTTCATCAAAGGGATTAATTCATTAGTGGCCAGGGCTAATAAAAGTTTTTCCCTTTTTCCGATTTCCAAACACGTAGGAAGAGTCATAGCACACAGATATATATATATATGCCATACACCTTTGTACCTAACGGTGATATAGACGATGTGGCAGATGAACTATGTGGCAGAAAAACAGTGGCGGAGGACGAGAGGGGGTAAGGAACTAAAAACGAGAGAGCAAAACGAATGTGGGTAAAAGTGTAAAGAGAGTAGTTGTGAAGCTATATATTATCTTTCGGAGAATTTACTGCCTTGTTACTACCTCTGCTACTCCATGGCTTGGATGAGTATCAGAGAAAAAAGTGAAAGCAGTAGTGAAGCAATGGTATTAAAGTGAAGGAGAAAATACGAGAGTAAATGAAAGAATACTTTTATAAGCTGTACATATTCACGTGTTTATATCTATTCAACAAACTAAAAGATTTTGATCATTGGCAGTAGTATCGCCTCCGTGCCGAACAGAATGGGAAAAAGTGCGTTTTTGCTATGCTACGCTGCACCATTTCACTCTTTCTTCATCATTCAGAGCAATTTAGAATCTTTTCAGAGACTCCTTTAATATTTGTTAAATATCTGTCAGTCCATTTCGTTCAGAGTGTAAATGAGTGTTCACAGCTCATGTTCCATCTTATTCGTTAGTTTGTCGTTTTGGAACAGAGACAAAAAACTGAGCGAGCTGCTCAGAAAGAGATGGATAAGGTATACGCATACAAGCATGATGTATAGACGTTATACGACTACTATTGTGCCAGTATACTAGGTTTACTCATTCACGTAATAGCTTTCTTGTTAGCACAATGTTTCTCGTTTTAAGGTCTAAATTTAGAAATGCCTTTTCTCTTTCTTCTGCCTCATCGTTCTGTTGTTGAGACACAAACGAGAAGGAACACATTCCAAGAAACTTACTATCAAAGCAATATGCATGTAATTCGTTGAGAAGAACGAGCCAGGCCTGTACATATCTGCGATTTTGGATCATATAACCATGTAATTACGCCGACTTTATTCGAATAAGATACACACTATTAGTCTTTGCTTACAAACTCATTTGTACTAAATGCTCAAGCTGGGGAACACGTCCTATCTCTGCTAGCTCCATCGCACACCAGACACTGTCTTCTCCTTGGATTTAGCCATCACAGGATATAACAGCAGAATAACTGTGAGTAATTGTATGTAACAGCCCTTTGTATACTAAGTTATATCATTTGGAGGACAGCGACACAATAAATGCGACAAATTAATGTAGTATACCAGATACATTTAACTATTCACTTTCAACTTGATATAGGGAAAGCGCAGTGTGCTGTAGTTTCGAACGGTCCATGTATCTTCTGCAGAATGAAATAACCCCTTCTAATTCCATCAACTTTTGAATCTCAGCGAAACACTGCATCTCGTAAGGAAAGGTTTGTGATGTTGCTTACTTGGCTTGCCCACACACATAAGAAAACAAGTGAAGGTGAAGCAGTCAAATAAATTAATCATGACAGAGATGAGAAGACTTGGCAATTTCCCTAATGTAAAACAGTGAATTGTATAGATCACTCTTTGGTGTTATTGCCTTTTACGCTGTTTGTTAAGTTCATAGTGAAGACCGGGGATATCTGGAGAGAGACGTCCTCGGAATACAATACAAAATGCTCTCAAGAAGTTGAAGAAGAGGAGGAGTGGGTAAATCTTTCTCACCGAAGACGAAATACTATCACTAGCTTTTAGTTTCGTGAATGCTTTCTCTTTCGCTTGTCTTACTGGTTCGGTTACTCGGTTTCTTCAAGAAATGACATGGTTTCTTGGCTGGACTTACTCTTCTTCATCTTGGTACTGTGTTTGTTTAGATAGAAGCTTGGCAGAAAACATCATTGGTTTTTAGTGTAGCTGCTGTTGTATTGGTCTGGTGTTGTTGTACCCAGTACCCAGCAAATAAATACGTATGGATGAAGGAACTTAACTAGAACTATCTATTTTGTTCACTCCCTTTCTTCATTTCATTCTTTAGAAGATGGCACAGGATAAATTAGCTTTCAGGAAACACAACACCATCCGTAAGGAAACGAAAGGAAATCCTTCATGGTTACAAATAGGCAACGACACACATAGGCAGTATGAAAGCTTTACTTTCTTTCCTGCCGACAAAATCATAATTTACTGTTTCCTCAGGCCAAAGTTGAACAAAAAGCTATTGTAGTATTTAGTGGGTAAGGTGGAAAGTATGAATGAAAGTATGTACTCGCTTTTGTGTACCAAAGTCCTGTTTTCTTTTTGTTTTCTAACTGCTGCCACCACTACCGCTACCTCTGTGACTGCTACACAGTTTAACTTCAGTACTTTTGTCATGTCCACGGAATTGAGAAAAGACAAGTCTTTTAGGATTAGGACAGCATGTACAGCTAATAGGGGATGAGGTATAGTTTAAAGGTATTCTAATAGAAGGATGCTTTGTTACACGAAGTCAATAGAAATTTTTTTCTCTCTCGGCCGTCATGCAGTCATCTTGGATTGATATCAACAGGATCAACAAACCGTGGGAAGATGAAAGGAAAGGGCATTCACGTCCCAAAGGGAAAGTGAACTAGCCAAAAGTGGTCTCCTCTGTTGTACATTTTAATCTTTCTCTCCATCTATTTTCAAACGATTTGGAAGGGGTGGAAGATGGAAACGTGGACATGAGCTTCCATTGCAATCCTTGTGGGAATTGCGGCTATTCAGCCTGATATGATGGATGTTTTGTTGTGAGAGATACAAGGAGCAAACCCTGACTGTCAATTAAACAGAATTCAATTGAGAAATGCAGACTGTTATTGTAATGGATATATACCTACCACATTATACGCATAGACTGACTTCAGAGGAAAATTTATTATTCAATGCTGGTAATCCCCTGAAGCGACGAAGAAAAGGTTTCTTTCATCACATGCCAAATCCACCGTACGCTATACGTGCTCCCTCAATCATAAAAGTTGCTTCATCCTTTTAAGCTTACGACAAATATTTGATTTTCTGAGAAGAATTTCCCTTCTAATGGGAATGTTTACAAATTATTATTGCAAAACGCTATGGCCCCGATCTCTGCGTAGATAATCCAGTTGTTTAAGGCGCTTACTTTGTATACACTCGGTACACATAGACAACGGACAAAAGTGTACTTCTGTTTACGTCTATATGTAATCTTTTCCTCTGCTGCTGTAAAGTTTGCACAATTGCTTTTATGAACCCAACTTACAACTTAAACCTAATATTTAGCATATTTACGTTAAGAAATTTTCTTGTAACTCAAGCGGATGCTTAATCCCTTACACAAGTAAAAATCTATATCTTTCTATATATGCCCAAGTACAATTATTATACGTACGTAGTTTAAATGGAGTAAGTGAATGAATACTCAGTCCATTATGATGATGGTAGCACTATAAAAAAGTAAAGTTTTTTATGAGAATTAGTCTTCCCTCTTGTCTCTCCATCTCGCTGCCTTTCCCGGAAGATAAAGCAGTTTAGCCGTGCACCACGTAAAGAGCGATGATAGAGCCATCATCATCAAAACAAGATGATTGTGTGTATGCATATAAAATAGTAAGAAGAAGAAACAAGAAAATTTCATTCAAAATTTAAATTTTTTATGACTCCCTCACGTATCATGCTCAAAGTAACAACACTCATCATCGAAAACCAACAGCAACGGACGGAAGCAAGCAATAGAGTTTAAACCTGGTTGAGGTTTCATCACTACACCGCTGTTACAACTACAGCATGTCTACTAGTACCTCAAATGCAACTATTCACTATAGAATAGTCTGTCGACTTTCTTTACAATACAGATTTTATATGAATCCCCATTGAATTTCTGCACGTTTTTACATCGCGTCTTCAGTTTTCTTGTAGTTGGTTTCGTATTTAAGGAGACAAGCTTTTTTGCTTCAAGGAAAGCCTACCGTGGCTCTTAAAACTTAACCTCAACGATAGGGAAGAAAGGAAGAGGAGGTGGTGTTGTTGGTCTACAACAACCATTATATACGTGTGTGGAGGAACGAAAGGGATATTATCATCATCTTGAAGGCGGGCGGCATTGTCTGACTGAATGAGCAACCATCATTTATGTACACAACATAATAACGACTTGCACTGCCACATACAACAACTCGGATTTTCAGTTAGGAATAATTTCAAGTCATTCACACAAGCTATGCTTACCCCTGCTACCATTATAATACTACTTACCAATATTACAAAAGTAATGCTCGTGTCGCTACCACAGATATGCATGAAAAGGAAAATAGAAAGTGGAAGCGTATCGGAAGAAGTCACTGAACTGGAAAAGGTAGAAAGCGAAGAAACGGGAATGTGTTGGAGTCTCTGAGAATACCTACAAGTAACTGCACACAATAGTGTGAGTACCATTTATACTCTGGTATTAAATGTATGCAAGAGAAAGAGAAACTTGGAGATTGGAAGGATGATGATTTCTGAAATTGAAATTGAATGATATCTTCATCTTCGTTTTCGTTGATGACGACGATATAAGAAAAAAGAAAATGGAAGAGTAGGATGTGTGCTACCAGGAGGGAAATTGCTTCTAGCTTCCGTCTAGATTCCTTTTCTCACATTTCGTAAGAAAGTCATTCTCAGCAGCCAAGAGTTTATTCAAATCAGGAGAATAAGTAATGCATGCAAGGGGAAAAATAATACCAGAGTACTCACATCACATGAAAGATATATATCATTATTGGGATCTTGAAAATAAGAATAATGTTCGCAATCTCAGTAAATCCTCGAACCCCTTTCACATATAACCAATAACAGAATCATTGCCTACTTTAATACTCTACACGCTGCTTCTCCGTCTCTATTTGAGGGAAATCAAAAAAATTACAAATTTATTTCTATTGTGCATTGCTAATGTACAGTTCGCTTTCTTGAAAAAGTTCATCCATTATATGCATGTATGTCGTGTTTTTCGCTAGTAATCAACAAAAGATGAAAAACTCGCTTCTTTATTTAGTTTTGAAGTTTCTTCAATAACCAGGGAATATGGATCAACTAAAGCAAAACTATGAAAAGAGAACATACTGTATACGCTTTAATGTGGCAAAGACGCTTGGCCAAATAATGACAGGGCAAGTCAAAAATTCCAGTTTCGTAGCTGTGTAGCTGTGCATGTCAAAAATTTGATTCTCCATTATTATTTCAAGAACAACAATTTTTCTTGCACTTTTTTTTTCTGGTGATAGATGATTTCTTGTTCTCGCATTGGGAAATCTTCAAGACGCGAGTTGAAGACACGTATTCGTCTGAAAGAAAAACACTGAAATAAAAGCGAAATCGACTCTATATGAAAAACAATTTGGTTGTTATTTGTTAATGCAGTCAAAGAAATAATATATAAACTTGTTAATGTTGGTAGGACGGAAAAGAAAGCACACATAAATTCATACATTCTCCTCTCCCAATCTACGGCTTGACAAAATAACAAACTCGAAGAAAGCTCTTGAAAAGTCTTTGTACTTAAATTTGTTCCTTTCAACCATTTCATTTCAGTTTATGCATACACAGATGCATAGGTTGATACAAAAATATTATAAAATACTTTATGCATAAAACTACTCCAATTTTTTGCTCTCTTAAATCTATGCACACTTTACTAAGATTTTATGGTCCCTTCTAAATTTACGTATATTGGATGCAAACATATAGAATCAGTTGCTATACCCTTACCCCTCTCTTTTCTCTTTCGCTTGGTCGGTTCCTTCCTTTTGTATGGAACTTTCTCTTTTTTCCGAATAATACCAAGTACTCTATATACTTGCATAAATAAACTTTTCTCTCTCCGGCTTCTTTTCCGTCCCATTGTTTGATAGGTGGCTTAATAACGCTATGTTCTTTAAAGTCATTGGCTTTACTATTATTAGACCATTTCATTCACGCCGAGTTGGACGATATCATGATGTCTTCTATTTTCTCGGGATATAATGAGACATAACATGCTTATGTACAAGGGAATGAGTCGAACAACAACAGCAGCAGCAGCTCTCAAGAAAAGAAATTATTTACCCTTCTTTATATAGTTCACCGGAACCGGCAAGGCAATAATTTCCTAATTTTTTAGTTTTATGATTTTTCTTACAAACGCCTATCCTTTCATCTTGACTAAATTTTTCTTTAGTTAACCAAAGTATAATCAGAATCACATTAGCATTGATTACCACATGCCCCAACCACCCAACTTTTGATACTTGGACCAAAAAAAGAGAGCGTATATAATGGGAAAGTGCCATACCACACGCAGCGAGAACAGAGGGGACGTGACGACGTCATAAAAATAACGATACGATGGTCATGAGTCCTACACTTACATATTACACTGTGTGACTTTCGACAAATAGAAACCAAAGAAAACTTTTCCAGTCCAACCAAGTCATACTAATGCACACAGTTTTCTCCTCTAAAGTTAATACGAAAGCTAAAAGTTTCATGAGTTTCATCATTTCCTTCAAAGTAAAAAGGGGGCAGGTGTTGATAAGTACATGTATATCTGGTGAACCCCACTCAACTGACGATGATAGTAATGATGGATAATAGCATTAGTATAGCATGGTGGTAACAGCAATCCATGTCCCAAGTCGCACGAAAAAAAAGTTACGCAAGCAACACAATATCATCATCACGTCATGAGTTATGCAAAACGGATGAAAAGAAGGAATGAATGAATGAGCGATCCCACTCCATCTTTGTCAGATCCGTCTCGAGGAAAGAATCAAAAATGAGAGATTGAGCAAGGGAAAGTATGTGGTAGAGTAAAACTCACCGTCGACATCACTCCAGTAGACCTTCCCCGTATTATGTGAGTTTGTAGGAAGAGTTGTAATAAAAAATTGATACCTTTTCCACACTTTCTATCTTTTCCCCTTCTTCCAGCCGTTGTGTCAAACTGTACCAAACAAACTGTTGTGAAAGGAGGCGCAGTGAAAAGGCAAAGTTTTAATTTGTTGAAATATAATAAGCTGACATGACCAAAGAGAAAATTTGTGATTATTAGCCAAGTTTAAAGTATTCAATTATCATCCAAAGTTATAAGAAAAAGATGTATGCTCTGCTTACAAATATATGCGAGATATGCGCTGCCGCAGCACGCGTATCTATGTATGCATGCATTTACAATATTTCCAGTAGTCGTCTAGTCAAGAGAGTCGTTAATTACTAGAGGAGAGGAATAAGAGGCCGGCAGTTGACAGGAAGTCATTAGGAGCGCTAGCTTTCTCTGTCGTTCTTCTACACTTTTTTTTCTAAAGTACTGGCGATACTTTTCTCCACATTGCACCCACACTCCATTGTTGACGCTCTGTTTCAAAGTTGGAGAAGTTTTTGGTTATGAAATCATCGTATGCGTTTGTCTGTCGACTACTCTTGGTATTAAAAAAGTGTAGTCTTCAGAAAATGGAAATAAAATCGGATAGCAATTTTTCAAACTTATGAAGAGTACCAAGTCTATAATTTTGAGATATACAATCGCTAAACTGAAATCTGTAGTTGACACACAGTGAACGTTGTGATGACTCTCATTTATGATTCAGTTACATATTTGCAGAATACGGATTAAGCATCTTTTCAAAGAATGTCAAGCGAGAAAAGGATGTGTGGCAACGCAGCAGTACTTCCGAAACTGTTATGGAAAATAGCCTCCAGAAGAAAAATAAAAGTAAAAGTTCTCAGCATACATTTTCCCCTCTTTCCCTTATAAGGGGTAACATGCATGCTAAATAATTATCTCTAGATATGTAGGCAAATAACAGGGAATATCCTGCAAAAGGGAGCAAGATGAGCACAGAGTCTCGACGTGTACATAGTCATATGAAAAATGTCTGCGTGCACATTTCCTAATTCCATAAAGAAGAGGAAGTGAAAGCGCGGCACGGGGAAACATTTTCCTCGTCAAATGGATACAGCTATCTTCAGCATAACCGTTATGTAGACAAAGTTTTTACTCTATCCCGTCATTTTTTTCAGCGTGACAAGTTGAACAAGGTTGAATATTATTGTGTATTTAAGAACATACTACTGTGGTAGCATTAGTGCAAAAATTCAAAATAGTCATAAAATTACACAAACAAGTACTATTTCATAAGTATTTGCTACGCTTACATTTGGTCAAATAATTGCATATAGCAAGTTAATGTTCTCAATATAAATAAAAACGGTCAAAAATATATTTTTGTAGATTCTTATCGTATGTGATTATGTCATTTTTCAATCTTACGCTTTGAATAGAGACGGTGCTTAGCGAAATTTGGCTTACGTTTTTTCGTTCATTTTAACTCTTTAATTTCCTGAGTATTTCATTACATTTATGAGCAAGCGCTGGGTGACAGCATATCTATGAACTGCATACAGACTTTATTGTCTTTCCATAAACTCACACAAGGAGTATAAAAAATCGAGTGCATGTATAGGAGTATTAGTGGTATTTTTTCTTAAAAATAAACTGCAGTGGAAAATATTTATGTAATAATATGCTTCAAGAGAGAAGGGAAAAGCCGCTTCATTCCCATATGCAAGGGAAGACAAATGTGACTTTTAACACGAGTTGTGAGCTCATTCGTTAATATTGCGTAGCTCCTACTGTGAAGAGGGTTGAATGATGATGCGCCACGAAACGTATATACATAAGCTTATGCCCATGTACAATGTAACATTTTTCTCTGCACTTACTCACAAGAAAAAACAAGCAGTTTTATTTTTTTTCGAACAACGTTTATATTCGTTTATATTATTACACGACTACTAGTGACTTTCACTAATGCCAACTGTCGACAACGTGCATGAATGCGTGCATAGCAGAGAAAAAGAAAGTTGTACATGAATTCATAAGATAAAAGTGAAAGATTCCTATGTGAAAGTTTGTTTAAGATACTTAAGCACTTTGACACTACATTTGAATAATTCATGAGGACTTTGGCTGACTTATTGCCTCTTTGAACACACGCTTCCATCCGCTATATTTGCCACATAACATACATTGATCCAACCATATAGAGCTGAAACTCCAAATGAATTTGTATTGTGTGCATGTGTTGTATATGTAATATGCTTGGTAGGTTAAGGGAAAGAAAGGATGATTCCTACATCATCAACGGAAGCAAAGGATAGGAAAGAGAAAAGAAAAAGTAAGTAATAATATACTTGGTTGCATATATTACATGGTCAATGTACTGAATTACAATAGAATGAGATGAGTTGAATGATTAAATGATGTACATATTTACATAGAAAGCAGAAAGTGCTCATAACTCCGTATCAAATTTTAAAGGAAAGACTAGTATGTGGAGTCAGAGAGATTCCTTAAGCAATGCATATAGAAACATGGAAGCACATATTTAACAAACCATAGTCATTCGTCTGCGTTTTGTGAAGATGGTGAAAGCTAAGAGTAACAATCTATGGTAATTGTATGGGTTGGTGGGTTTGGTGTTGCTACTTTTGACAGCTGAAGAACCCTACTGCGGTATCCCATCCGTCCACTGCTGAAATAAGTAGACAGAACTGTTTCCTATGGGGTTGCTGGATTTTAGTACGTACAAAAAACATGTTATAAAGCTCCGAGTAAACTCATGCATACACCCTTACATCAAAGTCTACATTTCTAAGCATACATGCATAATATGCATATAGTACTCCTCAGACAATATGATACAATCATTATCACTATCACTTTTAGGATCAACATCATTTTCATTGCTACACATTTAATATTTTACCATCTTTACTTTACATGAAACTCAATTTAACAGCGAGGATGTAGTTTTCTCGGTGGTTTGGGAGGTGGACTTAGGGAACGCTGTACGATCTTACTTTCTACTTTGTAATATTATCATGTACACATCTTAGCATTGCACAACATTTTGCTCCACGCTGCTTCAGGAGAACAATGTAAGTTATGAGAACGTATATCATTTTGCACATTTATTTGGGCTCTACATCATCCACTCTTTTCACTTTGTATTCATTTTTTGGAACTTACATAATAAAGTGAATAATTATTGCCGCAAGCAGAAGACATAAAAGAATATTGCAGATAAGCGATAAGAATACCTAGGTATGTTAATAATGCTGTAATGTTGTGTTGCTCCATTCATATCACCGTATTTTATCATAATGATGTACGAATTTTTGTGCGCTACTTTGCAAACCGCTTTGCCAAATTTTACTTTTTTTTATACTTTATATCGAGTAATATGGCGCTGCATTACTGAACATTTTTATAGCACTACGTTAATATGACAGGTATTTTGTTTCAATTTTGAGTAAAATATTCCTCACCAGCCAAAATAACACAAGTGAAAATAATAAGTCTCCATTGTTGGGTTTATGGAGGTCTATCTCAATGTGAATTCCCATGTTATTGTAGAGAAGCGTAAATTCACAATTCAAAAGTTTTTTAACAAAACGTAGATGCCTAAATAAAGTTTTCATATCATTTGCTATAATAATAAATCCGCAGTCATACATCTTAAACTTTCCAATAATTAAAATAAATAATAAAAAGTAAATTATGGTAATTTTCATCTCGGATATCTTCAACTACTAAAGAAATCGCTGCATATTTATTCGAATGCCTCCAATTCATGTTTTTGACAAAGGATACCACAGCAAGTTGTAACAAATTAGATGATATAAATCATTTTTAGCATAAAACTGTACAATTCTGTTTCTGATTTGTGAAATTAAAAGCGTAAAAGATGGCTCTTGAAATGGCCTTTTAATGGATTTAAAACTATATCTGTGTAATCGTCGCGGTTGTGCATTCCCACAAAACCGGCAATAAATAAACAAAAATGCAGAAAGAATGTTGTACAACTGACTACAAAAATCTCAGAGTTGTTGAAAGAGGAAAGAAAGAAAGAGAAAGCAAATTATATTGTATGGAAGGAATTTCATCAGATCGAGCCCAGCAACAGCCTACACTATACAGGAGCCGGCCCCCACATTTTCGTGCACTGCATAACCGCAGAGAAGCAGTAAAAAAGTTATTTGATTCCATGCTAATGGAACCATCTTGGTTAATATACTTTCTTTCTTCTTCTTCTTCTTCTTTTAAAAAAGTCCTCAATGCAGCGTTGAGGAGAGAGATATAACTAACTTCTATTTCAGCCCCACTTATTTCAAACCGCCAAGGCAAGCAGAAAAAAGGGTTTGATCTTGTTTTCTCATTCCATTCTTTCCCTCTACCTCCTACTCACCCACCAAAACGCATTTATGAAGATAAAGGAAGGCATTTCAAGTTACATCATTTTAATATATGTAACACACTATACTTGCTTATCATTTGGGTGTTTCGAATAGTTATACGTGGTGTGTGCAATGACTTTCCACGGACCAAGAATGCTTTTGAAATATAAAGGAGAAATCCTCAAATTAGATATACCAAAGACAATGAGCACGCTCACAGAATAGTAAGCTACTTTGGAAGAAATGGAAGACTCCAAAAATAAGAAAAAGGAAACATGTGCCGCCTCATTTGCAAGAAAAGTAAAAAATGTTCCTTTATCTTCCTTCTTATTTATTTGAAGAGAAAATTAATTTCAAGTGAAATGCTAAACTGTTATTCTGGTTCTGCCTCATATTCTGCGTCTTTCCCTTGTGTCCAAATATGATATAGAAATGCAGGCTTATATACAAACACAAGTATTAGTCTGACGTAAAGTATCTTTTTGAAATGTTGATGTTTTGGACATGTACATGTTTTCACTTCGTCACACGCCCATTGCGGGAATTCAGTGTATTCTATTTACTAGGAACTATGTACGAATAGATACACAACGTGTACGTATCTATTTATTTGAAGAGACAGCATACACATTATATAATTCAAAGAAAAGTTTGTAATGCCTCAAGGAGGAATAGTAGGGCGAATTGCCTAACAAGCCCTGTCGTCAACTTTTTTCATCATTTTGTGTATCATTTGAAATGTAGGCGGCTTATTTCTTTCTTTAAATTTTGCTTTCACAATACAACTTTCTTACAAAAGAGCTTTTATATTTGTTGGGAAGCGTATATTTCTTCCATGATAAAACATTTTATTAGACTTGACAATCAGTGCAAATGTTGGTGTTGGAATGATGATTTGGGGTATAAGTACAAATGAAACTATAACGAATATGCTCGGTATAATAACCGATCAACGTTCGACTCACGACGTATCAAATCTTTTAATAAAGCTGACGTTTTTGACTTGCCATGATGATGTACCATCTGACAACTTTATACTTAATAATGACAGCCATTTGAATACTCGCATGGAAAGATATTGTAGAGCAATGGCCTTACACAGATGAAAACTAATGCATCGAAATTAAAGAGAAGAAGACAACGTTGTAACAAATATTATGGTGAAAATGTTGAGCGCACCATACTGGAAAGGAAAAAGGCTGATAGTCAGCATTCAAAACATCAGCCAGCACGATATGAACACCGAATACATTTCGCTCATTTGTCCTCTTATCATGTTTTCAGCATCTAGTTAATTCTAGTTTTTTAAGCTTGTACATTGTACCCGGGCCCGAATGCTCTATCTTGTTTGTTATTCGCAGCGGAACTACGGTCTCCTCAAAGTTCTCGTGGAAAGTGCAAGGCAGTGAGAGAATGAATAAATTAAACTGTAAAAAGTAAAACTCACGCATCAAAGTACACGCTACACTATCATCAGATAATATTACGCTGAAGGATATGAATAATATGCGTAATAGCAGTGTGTAAAACTTTAATGTGCAGTGTGCAATGCAAGTTAAGAATACATTTGACATTCCAGTGTATTTTTCTTCTTAAATATTTTAGCTTTTTTCGTTTTGTCATGCATAATACTTTTGATCAACAGCCTTGAATTTGATTATGCAGCCATATATTATTTGCTACTAATACGCTATGTGTTATATGAGTTTAACATTGTAATACTCAACAAATACTAACGCAGTAAATAATGCAGTAGAGTTAAGGAGATACTTATTTCCTTTAAGATATCTTTATAATAACTCGCATAAATATTAATGTAAAATGGGTTCTTCTATATTCTTATTTGAGCCTACACTCTGCATGTTTACTCATATCTTTTCATATTCGTCTGACGTCTTCCCATTCCACGTCCTATCCTTCTCCACAACTTCTCACTGCACTGGAACATTTTCCTGGCTTCTGTCCTTTGACGCACCGCCTTGATGATTAGATAGTCTTTCCACACTGTGCTCATTCTCTTCCACTGTGTTAGCCTCGCAGCGATCTAATCAACACTTCTTCCTCCAAAAAATCTCGTCTGGAAGTAAATGAAGTTCTTAAAATTGGACAGCAATTTTTTTCAGCTGGAAGCCAAAAAATGTAGTTTTATCTTTCCATTTGTACACACATAAAAATAGTTGTCTCACTAATTTAAATTACTTTCATACTCTACCACCAGTAAAATATTGGGCGTATTTTGGAATCCATATTACTAGAATAAGTAAAATACACGTTATGCTTCTTTGCTTTAACCATTATAAAACTAAGATATTCCAACTTTGTAGAGCATTTATTCACACTCCTTTAGAATCTCGGTGAACAGACAGACCGAAGCAACTATAATGATATAAGTGTTAGGCCTTAAACAAAATATTATACTTGTTAACAAATAATCTTATTCTTCTCACATCTCTCTGTAATATTACTGTGAAATATTTTACGCCGAGTTAGGTAGCGTTAGGTATTTTTTGATTGCATTCACAGTATTTAGATAAAAAAAAAACAATACTTAGTTTGTTTGTTATCATCATTTATAAAATTATTATGTCAATTTTGCGTATGCCTTTCTCCAGCATACACAATTTAATTAAGTTTCTCGAAGCTTGCTCATTGCAAACATTCGTTCCAATTTTCCCCAAAAATCGCTAGATACAACTGTGGCCACTACGAAGCTAGACATTTGGGCTAAAAATGTAATTTAACCTTGGTAGTACTCATGGAACTAATCTTTATCCGTCTACATACATAAACTGAACCGGTGTGATATTCCACTACAGAACTAAAATTTCAATCTGTTTATAACATATCTTCATTGTAGGTGCAAATGACACTTCAAATTCCATTCATTTTAGCCAGAAAAATGTACTTGAACTCACATGGGAAATTTAACACTTCGTACTTGCTAGTATCGATTTTTACAAACCCCTTTGAAGATGAAGAATGAATTCAATAATAAGGATATAAATTTAGTTTTCATCAGAAAGTGTAGAGTTTTCATAAACCCGCTATAATTAATATATCACAACATCCAACATGTTAGTAACAGTCAACGTTTCTCCAACAATCCTTTTTCTTGTTCCATACAATAAAGTAAAGCATACAATGAAAATTCATATGAGTAACTTTTGATAACCAGAACAAATCATGCTTTGAGAGTCGTGATAGTTTCCTCTAATTCGATTGGCGCAATAATTTATAATTTTGTAAACAAACCAGGAGAAAATTCACTTTTACTTTCGGAAAACTTCCGATCTCTAATAATTAGTTTCTCAAAGTGTAGAGATGATAATATTTGGAAGCGGAAAGGGAAATCACTGATAAAGACAACAACTGTATACAGCTTGTTAAAAAGTTGATCACACAAAAAGTACAAACGGGAGTGTTAAGACTGCTGTTTTACTGTTATGAGTTTGGTGAGAGTAAAAGATACATCCATTCCAATTTCCTACTTGTTTAAGATACTGAGAAGTGAATTGGTCTACATGAATATGCCACCTCCACAACAGTGTTTTGTTTACTCTTGTCTATATTACAGATATATTCATCAACAAAACACTTCTTCTATATTATCTGTTGTTTAATATTCTAATATATATTATCTAGGCTACTGGACCAAAAATAGGAAAAGTCTGGCAAAAAGGGAGACAAGAATGGAATGAGTTAGTGAACCCAACTCTATAAATAGCCACATATGACTGCATGTTTTACTACCTTTTCGCTTTCATGGTTCGCGAAAGTGTACACAGGAGTGGTAGCATTGTGTTTGTGTATGCAGAGCATTGTACCTAAGAAAAGTGAAAAGGGTGGTCTCTGCCAGCATTATTCCTTATTCAATATATCCACAGCTAAAACAAAAGTTGGCTACGCTCCGGAATTTCTCTCTCCCGATTTTCTATTCTCTCTGGAAACTTGTTGTTTTGAAAGTACAATGCTGAATGTGTAGGTTGTTCATAGGTCCGACTAGTAGAAGCATAGTAGTGAAATAAATATTGCAAAGTAAACAATTTATACACATTACTGTATTAACAAAACGTCTATGTTTTCCCTCTATCTTTGGTTTTTCAGGTCGTGTCCGTCTGCTGCTACTCCACTGCCCCATCACTACTGTGATGAAGCCAGAACGAAAGAAAGATAAAAGAGAAATGCATTTCCACCGACTGTGGCATGTTTTTACCTCCTTTTTAGTCAACAAGAGGAGACCTTAATGTGTCCCGTAGTTTCGGAGACAAATAAACAAAGGTTGACAGATCGCTGAAGAGGAGCCCCATTAATTCCTTTCCAGAAGCTACTTTGCTTACTACAGCGCAGCAACAACGAAATACTCGCTTGCAGCAGTGGTCGCATTCACATTGTGCTCCATGATAATACTACCATTCATGCTACTAGTTTCCCATTTTATACTACACAAACATGCATACAATTCTATAAAAATGCTGTGAAAGAAAGGACTCTCCCATTACTCTGCATTAGAGTAAGCAAGTTACGTTTTAACTTAAACCCTTAAAACAGATAACACGAAGTTGTGCTCCATCCAAATCAGTTTGAACAGTTTTCCTTGTCTGTTGTGCTCGTATTATGATGATTATGGCAAACTTTACGATTGTACTTAAGGGCAGCGTGTACCATTAAACCAAAAATATCATAACGTAACATCATCCATCCTCGAAAGCATAATGCTTCTACGCTTTCCTTCAGTACGCTTGTATCAACCCTGTAAATTTACCTATGATGGAACATAGTTTTAACGACAAAGTGAAAGTCATTCGCCTGTCTACAGGTCCTTTCATAACTAATACAGACATTCATAAAATGTACAATACAATCTTCACACACAGTGGGCCCAACAAGGCGGCAAGGTATGCGATGAACAAAATACTCACTCATAAAATAAATGGTTCTCTCAACCCTTTTATATAGATGGGCACGCATACAGTGATGAGGATGATAATTATGATAGTACATACATAGAGGTGATAGAAGACATTATCAGGAAGCAGACAATACATCTGGAAAGGGGGCAATACTGCTTTTATATAATGGTTTCACGTGCTTTAATGTCTTTTCCCATTCTCTTCGCTCTTTCACTGCTCAGCATAAATGAAGGAAAACTTAAATGGCTATAGTTTGTTGCTTTTCTACTGATAAAGACCGAAAATCTTTTGCCCTCACTCATCTTTTTCCCGCTGCTTTTCTAACCTGCCACTGACAATAGTTAATATTTACAATGACGATGCACTGCGCTCTTTTACATTTTCACTTTCCCTCGTTTTCCCTTTCGCCCATCTCATCATCAAATGATAGAGTAGCAAACTGAATGACTGAAAATAGTTGGGAATATAGCCAGAAATGCATAGACACATGATGATGATCTATTATAGATGAAATTGCTTGCTCTCACACTTATGAATGACTAGGTTCCCAACCCTCTACAAGGAACGAACGATCGTATTAATTACGCTGATGATTTACTCGAGCGAGTCTCAAACCAAACTCACATCCCTATTGTGTGCTACGTACTCCATAAATTAATTCAGTCGCGCCATTTCCAGCACAGGTAGATGTTACAACTACAGCGCAGTCAACGTCTGTCCTGTATGAATACAAGTCTGTCTACTTTCCTCTATTTGCGATGTAATCTTTCCTCTCTTGTACAATTTCACTCGCGGGAAAGACTTCAAAGTGAGTGAGCTTCATAAGAGATGAGTTGTGCAATATTCATCGCAATAAAGTTGGAATGTTAGGAAAACTATGTCAGCCTACCTTTCCTCTTTGCCCTTTAATGATGTGTTATTTGGAGTCTTTTTTGGGGCAATAGTGTAACAGAATATTCAATATACTTACCTACAAGAGAACACACGTGTGGAAATGGCAGTGAACTATGCTTCATTTTCAGCTAATGAGATGTAGGTACACTATGAGAAATTTCCGCTAGATACGCACTAGTTCATAAATAAGAGGCATCGTTAATTAATTACGGAAATGGGTGGCATACCGCCTCATTCAGGTGCGCACCCGACTTTGGTAAGTACACATGCATTTGTGTATTCACTAAAGTGGCACTCCTATTTTGTCTATTGAAATCAAACAAAAGCCCTCCATGTGATAATGATGATAAATCAACAAACAGTGAGTTTCACTGTAAATGAATTAATTAAACTGAACATGAACACGATATGTAAACTTTAGGACAAATATATCCACGCATATTGCTAGGCTGGTAGTTCGCTTTGTTCTGTCCATAACAGATGACATAACAATTATGCTTGATAGTCATCCAATTCCTGGTACACAATTTTAAAATGCTTGTTGTGTGTTATCTTTTCTCTTTATATTATTACACTAGAAATCATGAAGGTACTCTGTTTCATTTTTGTAATAACGACAAAACAACTTTAGACTTATTTTTGCCCATGTAGAGTAGCGGGTGCTGTTATTAAACTTTACTGGTCGTAATGAGCGTTTGTACTCCCAAAAATGCAAATTTTATGATTTCTAATTGCTATCATGGCAGTATTCTAAACAAAAAGTAGTAGTAAATACTACAACTATACATCTATGAATGTTTACTTCAAGTATACTTCAACCACATCCTATTTTAATTTTCCATTTTATCCTTTTTTTGCTGATGTCAAATGGCTTCCGCCATAATAGAATAAACCCTTTTGAGCAAGTGACCTAAGTAAGTGAAATTCAAGAATGAGATACTTAAAACTGAATGAAATAGTGAACAGGACCTATTAGCCGCAGCCCAGAAGTTCCATTCTTTCGGTTACCATCATTGATTTAGGTACGTTTAGCAAAACACGTTACTGTTTTTGTAACAGTGGGTACAAAAATTCTCCAAGCTGAAGCGTAAAAGTTATCAAGAGAAAGTTACTTTTTGGGCGTATAATTGTAGACAGAAGGAGAGACATTACCCCTTGGAGATTTCAAGTACATGGAAAAATGCGAGACATACAGTCACTTACATAAAACAGCAGCACCACGAAAACTTTGGCGAATTCGAGCTCTAGTCATATCCACCTTTTTACATCCTTATTATTACTGAACATTTAGAGCCACGTGAAACATTACATCATGAGAAACTATACAAGTGGAAGAATAATAGGGAGGAAAAAGTAGATAGTGAGGTCTTCAGTCGCCCTGCATTGTCCTGGGTTTGAGTAAAAGGTAACTTATTTTCTCACATTCAACGGACACAGGCGAAGGAGAAAGACATGAGCAAGGGAAAATAAAAGTCCAATGCGAGCGATATGAGCGAGAACATAAAGAGAGCACGTCGCTTAAGTTGCTGGTATAAGTATGATATGAGCACAAAGTTGTAGTAATGTTCTAGGATATACCTTTACCAATTATTATTATGGTTAGAGGTTCAAAACATGAGAATATGATGAGGAGAATGATGATGCACAACAATTACACCATGTGATCATTAGATACTACGGTGGTGGCAAAATGACACACTATACTTCCTCATTCTCCCTGTAGACTTTCCCCACTTTGTCTTTTCTTTCACGCACATATTTTCCACAGACAGCAACCTTTTATACTGCACCTAGATAAAATGCCCACAGCACACATACGAATAGAGCCTTCTCAACTCCCACTCTCTGTCTGCTAAAAGACAAAAGGCTGGGAACAATCTTTGGTGGATTTTATGAATCTAGAAAATAATGGACCTCACGACGTGAGTGTCTGTGCGATCTTTGCTCATCAAGGCGGAATTTCTACCGAGAAAAACCTTCAAACTACCCGTTATTGTTGGGAATGAGTTCGCGTGTATAAGATTTGAGTGTTTCTTGAGGATAGCTTCAGTATTATTATTATTATATAGTTTCACTAGCCTCAATGTTTGCGTGAAATAAGACTATTGCCCTCACGTATTGCTTATCCATACAAAGGATATGAGCCGTTTGTTTCTGTAAAGTTTTTTCTTCAACTTATTAAAGACCGACGATATTATAACCACTTAATATTTTTACACGACTGTCTGTCTGTAGTACAGACAGACTCTGTACTCTACCCTGCATGGAAAAATGAGTTCTTGTTACAATTTTCATTGGTCGACATATGCTTTATATAATTTTACTTTTAAAAGTTTATGTTAATGAAGTGTGCAAAACTTCAATATAGTACTAATTTTGCTATTTCGTTTTTATAAAAAGAAGATATTGAATCGCTACTGTGTCAAATGCTGTCATCTTACACTTTACTTTGTGCTTTGACATTTGGATTAACTGATTTTAGGCATTATTACTATTATATCATATCAAATACAAGCTTGCTTTCGATCCACTTTTATATCCGTTGAAGTATAAGTATATTATTTCTCGCATCAACTAGCAAATTAACCTCTTACCACTTTCTCTCTGAAGGTATCAAACTATCAGGTTTCTGAAACTTAGGAAAAAGCAGAGGTGAAACGTATATTTTTTTTGTTTCAAAAAAGTTTGATATGTTTGTATGACTACTTTTTAGTTAGATATTTATCTCTCTCTGCCTGCTTCTTGCGGTACCCCAAATTTTTACTGTCTTACAGGTCCCTTGTCAACTTTCTTCTCTTTTTTGTCTTTTCATTTTGAAGTAGGCAAGCTTGGTGTTACATACTTCACAGCTTTGATGATGATAACAGCAATGACAATGACATTAATGACGTTGGTGGTGGCAGTGGGCTACCATAGGGTAAAAAGATGAAAGTTAAGCATTCTATGCCAAACTTAACTTGTTTTACTCTAGCAAAAAAAGAAAACTGACAAAGAGGAAATGTTATCACTTACTTTATTTGTTGCGGGTGGCTGTTGTGGCTGTTTAAATATAACTTACATACATGCATACACGATGAATAAAATTTCTTGGCTTTGTGGAATCGTCCTGTGGTAAATACTATACTTCTAAGATGCACAATACCAAGTGTTTTTATGTGTACACAAAGCTCTGTTGTTCGCTGCCCCTTTGCCTTCCTACTGCTTCACGTCCGGCTCAGTCAACCATGACTTTAAATGATGAATAGCCTAAAATCCTTTAGGCATTAAATGAGAGGGAGGAAATACAGTCTGAGAATTTGGTATGGCTTGCTGTTTGGGTTTAGCAAAAATGGTGAATACTCTGATAAATACGGTGAAGAGACAAAGTTGCTATTATAGAAAATACGATGAAAGAAGAGGGAAGGAAGTAAAAGTTCTCGGTTTTTTTTTATTTTCTCAGTAAAAGGAATTGTGCTAGTTCATGGTAGGTATTACGACTCAAGTCTAAAGGGATGATATAGAATTTTTCCTCCTCAGAAACATGAGAAAGCAGTTGAGAAGTAGTTACAGTTTCAACAACAACAACAATGGTGCGACGGTGTCCCCTTTATTTCTTTCCCACTTCTAATGCACATCTTCGTTCTGAATGATTTATTAGCAGTTAAGCTGTTTACATTTCCTTTCTTGCCTTGTTGTATTTTTTGCGCAACTAGGGGGTACACTACACTGGTCACTACTCCTTTAGTACTTTCACTGTTCTTCAAATAAATCACCAACCGGTCTATCCACCACTGGAGGTTGACCACTTTACTACGCTAAAGTCGTTTGAATATATCTTACTTATGAGCTAGATTCAAAGCTGTATTTCGGGTATTGGGTTGAACTGTAATTTTAGAAAACGTTCGTGTTTCCCCGATAAAGTACTTGCTTTACCTAAAATACATACACTCACAGAAAAACTAAAGTTTTCTTTAAACTGTATTTTGTTCGTTATCTTGATTTAATTTCTAGTAGCCAATAAATCTTAAACACATCAATATTATAGATTGTTCAACTGTTAAGAATTCTGAGACGCCATTAAAACTACCAATCTAAATAGGGAAATTCGGAAATGGAATGCTCCAGTGAGTGATTACTGATATAACTCAGGATTTTTGTATGGAGTTGTGTCAATCTCACTGGGAGTAATTGCTCCAAGAGATTCAGCACGTGTGCGTCGGCTTGTTCAGAGAGTCGAGGTGCTGAACGAAACAACGTCTGCTGTGAACTGACAAGCAGGGTAAAACGAACCATGGTAGGAATTCTATCCGTCTCTGGGAAATCATCTCCCCATATCTACTACAAAACCTTGGCTGTGTAGTATTGTGCTTGAATGTAAATGTATCACCGAATGCTATGCTGTGGCTGAGTTTTCCCTCCTTTTCCCTTGCCTCTCTAGTGCTATGACTTTCTCCAGCTCGACTAGCAAGAGAATGGACTGGCTGCCTCCCACGGATGCATTCTTTTTTCTTTTCTAGCAAAAAAACAACTTTGGTGGTAGTGTCGCACTTTCCACAGTGAAAGGCGAGTCAGGAAAACCGGAGCTTTTTAACTAACAGCGACAGCTGCTCTACCGTAAAAGCCACTGAAAATGAGTTTCGTTTCGTGGATTGGATATTCTTCTTCGTCCCAGGTTTCTTTCTTTGCAGTGGCATCAATAGCATTAACAGCAGACAGCGGCAGAGGTACTACTACATTTTTGCCAACAATATTATGACTTGTAGTACAGTTTTTGTCCATGCACTGGAAACGTTACTTGTAAGATATACAAGTAAATTGAACCAAGAACACGTTTCATTTTGCAAATCTATACGCTAATGTGAACTTTTGCTGTTAGAATACCATCATACAAGATACAAAGTACAGCGAAAAACCGAACATGCATCCATACCATACATGCAAGTCTTCATGATTCTGGTTTCACTTCTTGTGAAGTATGAAAAGAAAGTGTTAGCTTTCCCTCAATGCAGTAAGCAGCAGCATCATAGAATGAAAAGTTAGAAAAAACGAATCGATCCAAATTTGTAGTCCCTGACAAAGCTACAAAAGCATGAAGAGTGCAAGTCTTCTTTTTAGTAGCCACACAAATTCTAAACTAAGCTTTTTTATCCATTTACTTGCATCCTACAAGGCCAATATATAAAAGGTCTACTCATGTTTACGGTTGTATACATAGGTATCGAATATAAAATGCTTTAAATTTGAGAAAGGGTGCACATGATGGTAAAATGTACAATAAACTGCTCATGAGAATCAAATAGTAGTATGTTGGTAGCGGAACTTGTACTTGTGTACTGAAAGCCTTTTGGATAAGCTGTGTCCATATAATGGGTTAGAGCAGAGCTGATACTTTATACAAGTCATGGGGATAATGCGAAAATCTGACCAAATCAGGGATGCCTCCCAAACTGTAATATTACCCAAACTGTGTATATGAGAGTCTGTTGTCAACATGAGAAGAAATATACAAAGTGCTCGGGAGAGCCCTAGAAGTTAGTGCTATGCACATTCAAATATAGACACATATATTCACTTCCGTCCATCCACACACATACAAAAAAACGAGGACATGAGCTGACAGAAGCTAAAGGGATTTTGAAAGGTACGCTGGGGTCGACTAGAAGAGAATCCAATGAATAATGGTATAACTGCACATTATACATAGATATACGCATCAAGTCATTTTGTAGGCACGTTTATTATCCTCAGAGTACCCGACATGTCTATTTGTAAGAGCAGAGAAAATACGCCTCTGGCATTTGTAACATGTTGTAAGTATTTGTAGTCGTCGTGTTTCAGGAACTCGGAATAAGCGAAATTATAAAGAACCAAAACATTCATGCATATCCATTTTCACCACCTTTTTCTCTCATTTTTAACTAGTAGTCAGATTCGCAAGTACTTTTGCATTGCACGAATGTACTCTCAAATTCGTCTATTGAATGCGAATATACGAGAGAAATTTGTAATAATGGAATTTGGATAATATGTCAGTTCATACCTTCCTCATATAACCAATATCTAAAGCTCCATAAATAGCTTTGGTTACTTCTGCAGAAGTCACTAATTCTAATAATCATTGAAACGGAAGGATGTCGGAACTGATTCCGTGATATAATTTTCGCGGAGTATTTGGCACATTTCAGCAGAATATAATTTTCGTATAATACATTGTATGCATAGTTCATTGGGTATCCTACCCTTATTGTCAGAGAAATAGTAAACAATTTTCGTCTTCTAATGTATATACATGGAATTGTGCACGCAAACTTTTAAGAATAAAGTTATTTTAGTGTCCCTTTTAGGTGCATTTACTAGTGAAGGACTGAAGCAGTGGAGAATAAACCTGGATGCAATCGGTTTACTTTTGTCGCAGTGCATTCACGTTCTCCGTTAGTCCTCTTTTAAGCAAATACATGAACTTTTAATAATTATGTAGGTACAAATTGTTATTTTTGCGTGATTTTCCTATTATAGGGCAATGCAGCTGTTGCAAAACTGGAAAAGAATTCACAAACTAAACAAATTTTCACAGTGCTAACCCTAATTGTTATGTTAATGTTACGAGGGAATGAAACTACAAAACGCAATAGCTCGACTTTATAAAAAGCTAAATGGGTTTAGTTTCCTCTGAACCACCTTTTAGCAGGAACATTCAGTTTTTATAACTATCGATGAAGACGTGTTATTCCACACTCGTTTTCAAATGTTTCAGCAAATCTTTCCAAATATACAGAGTATAACAATTTGGCATTTACCAACAGCAAAAACATAACACGCTATCCAGTAAGAGCAGACGAGTATGTACGTGATTGGACATTCTCGCGTAATGCAGAAGGAAACCCATAACTATTGCAAGATGGTTTATGGTGACACGTTTGGAACATAAATAGTATCGAGTGTGTCATCCGTTTTCATCCCATTGACTTACTTAGTAAAATGATACAGATTGTATTATTAAGAGGAATTTTAATGCAAACCAAGCGCAAACAAACAACTCACCGATTTAGATTACACACCACTTATGATTTCCAGTACAATAATATTTCGTTGAGTATTTATTTGTGCATTAGCGTATAATATAAATTCGAGACCTTCATTGACTTTGTTTCATGGATCTCCCATTGCACCATTATCAATGGTCTACTTCATTTAAAGATAAAAGAGCAAATGACATTGATAACGGATAATATAATTTTAACACGGAGGACAAGAAAAGTAGAAACTATATCCAATCTTAAATTGTTCACAACAAGCCGCCTGTACATAACCAAAGTTAGAGAGCTCGGACAAGCAGAATCATTCTAAGGCATGGCATGCCTGGCATGAGGTACACGGATGATCCATGCAAGTATCATCAGTAGTGGATTGTGACTTGCGACCCTCCAAACCGTGTTGTCTTTCACGTTCTCGTATTCCATTAGAAACACGATACGCCATCCGCCACCGAGCGCGTTTGTTCCATTCTAGTGAAACGCTTTTTTGACGATATACTAATAAAAGCAATAAAGAAACCGGAAACAAGAAAGTTTTTTACACACTCGTGTCGTGACGTAGGTCAAATCTGAACACAAAAAGTAGAGAAAAACGAATTGCTTTTTCTAAAATGCTCCTCACTGCATTTACTCTTTTACTTTCTCTATACTCTCATGGTTGGACTCGTGTGTTTTGACTGTTGTAACTTTTGGGTCAACCCTGCAGTAACTCTTTTGTGTGTTTTGAGTGTAATGAGGCAGTAGATAGTTGGAACAGACGATTGTAAACTACATAATATAGTTTAGAAAGCAAATACTAAATTTTGCAAGACTGTTGAAAAGGACCATGACCACATCTTGGACACGTATGTATACTGCATACAATGGTACAAGGAGAACTATGTTTAAAGAAGCATTCTGGCGTATTTAAACAAATAAACAGGAAACAGTATCTTCAATGAGCGTTGTAGCTATCGTAGGTATTGAACAAAGAGGGCATTCATCAGTGTCATTTGAACCATTAATTTGTCAATCCTCAAGAAGACAGCAGACGGCTGACAATGGCGAAAACAGTCAATTAATTAAATATCGGTTTTGGCTTGATGTATTTTGTAAATAAAGCAATATTTACGAATATGCATACAACTTTCATCTTTCTTTTCAGCTCTTAAAACGTAGGCTGTGAATGAATTATAATGTTGAGTCTTACAAAACAAATCTGACTTTTCCATGCATACGCTTTGGAGAAAGCAGGGACATCGAGAAATGAGATGAATGTTGCGAATATTGTACATTCATCCTAGTCATTTATCAAACAACAGGTGAAACCTGGAAAACAAAAGGTTCATTAGAGGCTTATCAATCGTGCTAAATCCCATCAAGCTGTTGTATTTTTCATATTCCATGTAGTGAATTTGATAGATTGTTTAATGCCAACAAGAATTTTATTATTTTTCTTCCAGAATATGTGCTAATCACTCCCAAAACATTTCTGCCAGACGTTTTGCATCCCACGTTAAAACGCTCCGTAATTTAACCCCAACGATAACTTCACACTGGCAATTAAGTGTTGATTGATGACATGATATATTTTACTTCATTTATGTGACTCTATCAGATGTTATGCTAATTTGGCTTGCATTGTTACGTAATTCTGAAGAAAAAATTGTTCAGACCCAGATGCTGTTAATCTAAAAAAAACATCAGCATTCGATGCCATGCTAGATCTTTATTTGTAAGAGCATTATTTGTTATTCTGTTAATTTACACAATATACATATTACCAAGCAGAATCTTCCAACAGGGAGAGAATGAAAATACGATGCATTTGCAAGTTTTTTGATTTACCCAGTTCGTCACAAGTACTATGCTTATATTTTCAACACCAATAGGGTACCGCTCACTTGTACATAACTGTTGCCCGTTAGCATGCAAAGTAAAAGCCTTTACAGTTCACATGTGTATACCGCTAAAAATGTACGCGTACGTCGAGACTATATCTTTAGTTGAGAGCCAACCCATGCGTCGGTTTTTTTGGAAATCCGCTTTTGTACAATCATAATAAATAACCTCTCCAATGTGACATTCAACAAAATCCAATTTTGATTAATGATTAAGTAGAGACTCTCACATCTGAATGAATTATCCTTTTCGTGAGAGTTTCCGGTGTGTAGTCCCTTATTCCTTTTTTAACAGAACGAGAAATAAGGATGTTGTATAGACTTTGTACACTTGTACACTACTATCTTAAATATTACGCAAATTTACTAGTCATTCTACGTTGCGTCTGACAAAGCATCTCAATAAACCGTTTTACTAAAGGGAACGAAATCTGATTCAGAGCGTCCTTTTTGTGAAATCCTTATGTCAAAAACAGAATTAACTGCCATTATGTCTGCATTCAAGTATATTTAGAGGCATGAGCTCTTTACACAAAGGTCGAAGAAATTGTATGTATTTGCTAAAGTACACTTCATCGATAATTCATATTTTTGATTTTCACTCATCGTGAGTGAGAATCTGTTAGACGTATGCTGCTAATAATAATCCAACTATTTTCTTGAAAATTTTAGGGAAAGTTGCATGCGTTTTCCAGTCTTGTATTCTATTACATCTCATGTACAATATCAAATCAGAAATCCATTTGTTAAATTTGGAATGTTTCGTTCAAAATAAATATGAAAAGGCGAAGATGAAAGAAAATATATTAATATTTCCGTGAGGAAGACAAGTACCTACTTTAAATGCAAGTAGATTTTGTCTGCGGCAACAAAAATAGGAGAGTAAGTACACGTGTTTTCACTTTACACCTTATTAGATATGTAAGAATTTTCAAGTATCTTATGTACAAACATTGAATATTATTCTTCTTAAAATAGATGCATACTGCTACAAAAATTATGCATCAAACAAGAAATTACTTTTGATTGCTATGATCCAGAGTGCAGCTGTTGAAAAATGCAGAGAATGAAACAGGTGTGAACATTAGGACATTAAGATTTAATGAGTCAACATTTGTGCGCAAAATTTACACTTATGTTGGACAGTGGTAGCTTATGACCTGTAATTTCACGGATGTGAGCACTGTAACAAGCCATTTAACTTTTACTTTTCCAAGCTAATTTTATGTTTTTGTAATGTTTTTTGAAACTTCGTGAATCTACAGCACAACGTAAAAGATATTTTTAATAAATGCTATTTTAACAAACTCTTTGTAATTAGCTTAAAAGGTTTTCAAATTCTATCTTTAAATGGCTGTAAAATATTCATTTACAATCAAATTATTTACAGGCAAAGGTAAGAGTTCCCTCATTATCAAAGTAGTTTGCTTAGTTTTATTTTTGTTTGCAGTGATCTAAGCATACATCGTGTTAAATTTAAGTGGCCAACTTACTACCAACCTCTACATATTAAATAAAAGGCATATGAAACGTAAGTGTAAAGTTACATCAAGTTTTTATGTAAAATAATATATTATGAGAAGTTAAGTACAGCACAACACAATGAAAATTAATCCTGCCACTATTTTTACTTGCTTTTAAAATAAACATTGCGCTAGATTAGAAAAACAAAGGAAAAGGTAAGGAGTCAAAGAGTACAGAAAAATACACAGTGGTGGTTTCTCGAAATCAAGGTTTTTTGTCTAGAAGTAGTGGATGATGTAAACAGCCTTGTTATTGTTGTTGTTCCCAGTCTCTATTCCAACTCTGTTTTTATCAGCTTCTGAAACTCGTGGGCTTACATTTATCTTCCTCCCAACTTTCTTTTATTTTCACTTACAATAACAACATCAATGGAGTAACGGAAAGAAATGAGAAATAGCAACAAGCAGACAAAAGGAAATAAATAGGAGTATATGTCTGACTGACTACATGGTAGACTGGGAACACCGTGATTTAGATTAATCCCTATACTCCCTCTCCCCTTTTCCTTGTGCGAAGTACGAGAAGTACCTCTCGCTGTAATTTTGTGTCTAACATTTTCTTCACTTTTGCTTGCATCTTCTTTCTTTTCTACTTTCTCTTCTTTTCTCACAGAAAACAATCCTCTACATCACCGTCTTAATTCCACTTTTCTTCTCTTGTTTTCTTTTTAAAAAACTTGGTCCATCGGATTACATTTCAGCAGAGAGAGGTAGGATGATAATGCTTATGCTTGTGTGCTTCGTTTCGAAAAGAGAAGTGAAAGCTGTGATGACTGTTTACTATTTTCTTCCGTCGATTTCATTAGTTGCGCAAAATAAGGCGCTGGTTTTTCCTATTATTATAGATGCCTGTGGCATTGCCTATCCACTCTTGCTAGTTTTTTAGTAAACAGGCATTAAATGATTTCACTGTAGCTTCCGGTATTCAAGATGTCTTGTTTGGACGAGGATCCTCATCTGTGAAGGTGACATTTTGACAGCATAAAGTGTATGGTAGATTGGGTAGAGAAGTTTTGTGAAGAAAGAAATGAAGGGCGTAAGATTTCCTATCTTGGCTTGTGGCCCAATCCGACTTTTAAAATATTATAGCGATGCTACTGCTCATTAGGGACTTATCTTTAAACGTTGAGCTAGCAAACATTTCGTGTTTCTCTTTTCCGCTAAAATCTTAAATTCCTTTGAAAAATTCCATCAAAAAATATTCTTACTTTGCGATTTGTTGTGTGTTGTAAAGGGTGGGGTACTACGCGACTTTTTTAATCTTCTGAAAGCAAAAGCAGAAAACACAACAATGCAGGTAAATAGGCTGAAACACTAATTCCGTGAAATGATTCAGTGATAAACGACAGAGGTAAAATTACAAGTTGTAAAGCAAAGATTATGGAATGAAATAGTTTCACAGGAGTCTAGCTAAAACTTTAAGATAGTAGTGTGTTTTAGTGGATGGCCTACGATTCTCAAACTTTTGTAGTTTTTACTTCCATGTTTTACGACAATCATCAAAGTGGTGTCTTCAAATCACGCCTCAATTTTCGGCACAAAATTTATGTGTAGACTACTATGACTGATAGGACTATTTTCTCATTGTTACGATGAAATAACTCAAGATCATTTTGTTCCAGGTACGTGTCCCATTTATTTGGTCAAGCATAACTTTGTAATCAAAATCAAACGCAACTATATTTATGACAAAAAAGTACTAAAAAGTTTATAGTAAAGTGCTGACGATTATCCATTACGTGGACACTTACAATATATTTTAAAGTATTTATAGGTATAAATATATATTATTACATTTAGGTATCTACAATGTAAATGGGCAGAACTAGAAAATGCTTTGTTGCTTGTCAGTTTACCTCGAGTTAAAATAATTTCAAAAAAACTTAAATTTATTGCCATTCCCTTTTTCATTTTTCTCTCTCTGAAATGTATTTTTCGTGCATCTCGTAAGGCTTAATAGCTTTCGTTTACAATGAGCAATTTTCACGTGCAAGACATTAAAAAGTAGTCAAATTATCTTTCCCTTTTTTACAGCGCATCACCAGTTAATCTATAACACTACGATTTTGGTTGTACTAATGCAACCATTGGTAGTGTTCACTTTCTCCTTTCATGGAACCTGTACCACAATGTCCAGCTTCTTCGTGTTTCAGTGCATTTAAGTAACCCAAAATATCTTTAAAAATGTTAATAACATACTTTCCTTTTTTGTTTCCCACATCCGACTTAAGTTAGATCGAATCCATCCATTTAATTTTCCAGAGACGGAATTGTTAGTATATGGAACTGTACAGTCATATAGAATGTTTGCTATTTGTATAGTACTACGCTATCATACATTCCACTTTTTAATATACATGTATCTCCATCCATTTTTCTTATATATGCACCATATTAGATGTATTAAGAGAGATACATTTCACAAGTCTCGTCATTTTTCCTCGCTAGTGTTACAGTTTGTCCTTTTCATTTTTTGAAAATGAAATGAAATTCTATGTGAAGGCTGACATTTAGTTAAGATTTATGCATTCCATCCATCTCTCAAGAGCTGGGACTTTCCTTTTTTATGTATGGCTCATACTGCCATGCTGTGCTGACGTTGTTGGTCCTTGAAAACCAGGCTGACTGTGAAGTCTAGGTACAATGGTGTAAGTAAAATGAAGTGACTTCATTGTCTTTAGTCTTTGCAAAATGTGGTGAATAGAGAATAAAAAGTATGCCTTTGGCTTTCATCTACATATGAAATTTTTCCTATATTATCATGTCTATTGCATGTTGTTGTAAGGTAAAAGGAATAGGTAACATCTGGATTGTGCTGATTTGAATTTAGGAACTGTCAGCAGCTCTGTGTGTGAAAGCTGGAGGTTCTCCCATTTTTTCTGTTTGAAAAAGTTGCAATACTTTTTTATGTTGATGTGTCGCATGCAAGTAATGCATAATATTTTATGTGGTTTCTTTTCGCACTGTTCCCTCTGCCATCAAACGAGAACAAGAAAGTGGAGCTGGTTCCTTCTTAGAACATACACCATTGCAGCTCTTTTTTGCTACTGAATATGATTTAGAGATTTCGTGCAGTTGCAAACTTCCCTATTGTGGGTTATTCTCTGTAAGTGCTCAATCTGAAATATGAAGTTTCTACCGCTGTTTTTAAAAAGTATCTCGTTATTGCTCCAAGTTTACCGCAAAGTATAGCGTTAACAGCAAAACACATTTTTCTGCTTCAGTCAGTAGATATAGCGGAAGTAGAGTAATTTGCTGTATCGAAATAAAGTATTAAGTTTAACCCAGTGTACACTTTCGCACATTATATTACAGGAGAAAGTATATTAGCTTTCTCTTGAGGTTGAGATGTACCATTTGGATTCAGGAATGGAATATGTATTATATGCTATTTATTTTCCAATTTTCTTTTCAGAATTTGTTCTTGAGCAGACAGACCTCGCATTATGACATCCAATAACGCTTACTCACTGACTGAATACGCTGCTCTATGCTTTCTCCCTCTCTCCCGATTAGATGTGGTGTGTGATGTGTAGGGTGCTGTGGAGAAGCTTGCTGCTGAGTTTTGTGTGAGAAATAAGAAGGAGAAAGGAAGAGTGCTACATAATACAAATATGTGTCCCAAATTATTGCTTACATTTGTCGAACAAGACAAAAGTTCGCAGTCATCGCTTCTGACCAAAACTTATATGGATCAGCCCTTTCCTCGAAAAGCGTAAAAACGAGTACAGGAAGCTAATAATCTGTAGCACATGACAAATTGCACAGTTGAGGGCAAGACTTGACTCTATAGGTGATAGGTTTGAGGGAAAATGATTGAGACATACGTTTGCCTTCACTTGCCGTCTTACTGTTTTATGCCTCTTTCACTATTATTCGCCAGTTTCCCTCAAGCACGAACACTGTAATATACATATTATCTTGTGTACCTAGCATAGCGACTTGACTACTCTGCTCTAAAATATTAGATTCATAAGACGTGAATGAATGTGATTCTCAGGCATATGTACACTGTAAAAGCTACTATACATGACAATATGAGTGCAAGCACACACGCTCTCAAAGTCTCACTTATATTGGTAATGTGCGTTTACGTCAGTAGTAGTCTCGGAAAAAATCTACTAACAAAACCTTACAATTTTCTTCTCGACGTGAAGTGTTCCATCTTCCGAAATACGCTATCCCAAAGCAATTTACAGCATTCCAGCGTCTGTTTTATACTCTGTGAATCATACAGCATGCAAGTTTAGTCCACACACGTCTTCAGTTTTTCCCTTATTTAACGTCCAAGAGAAAACATTATAAGCGACAGTGTTTCCTGTATTTGAGTGTGTGTGCAAGCATGTGCCTCATCCTGTACAGGATGAAGGTTAGTTGAGGAACGGGAGAAGAATGGCATGTACTATATGTTACTGGCAGCTAACAGAAGAAGTAACAACTAGGCGGTAGTCTAAATAAATCTTGTTCAAAAACATATAAATTGCTTAACTTGTCTCAAGGCAATTTTTTCTTCCTCTTTTTTTTGGATTCTCATCCGGATGGTCACCCACCCACTATGAGTTCTCTACCATTTTCCCACACGGCCGTTTTACGAGGAAATCTATGAGACGTCTTCCCCGCTCGTCCTCCGATAAAAGCTATATGTGTGAAGTGCTCTCAACGGTGGTAGTGGTAGATCAGGATCTGAATACCTATGATGCAATTGTGTTTGCGATTGGACTCACATCACGAAACAATTCCCAAGCAAGTAAAACATTATTTAATCGTTAATACAAAGTTATAAGCACGTAAAAATAAACACCTTCTCTTTTTGTAATTATAGCCTTACAGGTTTGCTCGCTTAATTCTACGTTAGAGTAGAATTTAGGTGAGTCCCTTGGATTTGTTGTACTACGTGTTTGGTTAGACTGTGCAATCATAGCACAAACACACGTACAGTAATGTTAAGTGCCTTCAGAATTGCAGTGGTGCATCATTTTGTATGACTCAGCAAAATAAAGATGCATAATATGAAATCATCTACAACTTGGTCTAAAGTCTAAACCCATTCAGTTTTATTTGGTCTTTTCTTTACTCATAGGAACGCGGGCTATGTACGTTAGATGTGATTTAACGTATTTTTGTGCAAGGCAGATTTAGAAATAAAACTCTCTAGACGTTTTAATGCTAACGTAAAATGTAAACGTGGCAAGTAGTTCGGGAGCTACAAATGCTGGAAGGGGGTGTTATAAACCTTCTGTTTACCTTAAATAAAATAAAGATGTACACACGTTTTTTCGTGTATGCGCGCTTTCTTGCCGTTTTCTGCAAAATTTATTGCGGACAACATAAATTTCCCCTCCTTGTTCTCTTTAAGTTCAGCTGCCACACCGTAGTTTTCTCTATTTTCTTTCTTCAGTATTGATGCTGCCTACAGTCGTATTTCTTAGAGAAAGGTGACGAATAGTGGGCTTGTGTGGGACGTCAGAATGGGACTTTCTCATTTCTTTGGATATGTGTATAAAAAATAAGAGTACAGATTGAATAAAACATTTTTCTGTTTTACACACATGCTGTTTTGGGTGTCCTTCAAAATGAAGTTAAATCTAAAAATAAATTCTGAGGCAGCACAGTAAATTCTAAGTAGGTAAAGCGTAAAGCAATGCACTAATGACAGTGATCATGAGTTCTGCCGACAATATGGATGACGTTATAACCAACGTGGAGCTAGAACACGCTAAATACAGTTATTTCAACAATATCTGAGAATGCTTGTAAAATTATGCTTACCATCTAAGAGGTAATTATTGACATTGTTTACCTTTCGTACGCATCTCACTTTTTCTTCAAGATTATGTCCACAGCAGGTTTAAGGTCCATCATTGTGAAAAGAGTACCTGACGTTGCTCAATCTGTATAAAGGGAATTATGGTGAACTTTATGTATGCATGCACACTATTGGATACAATATAAAACTCACAAGGCTATTACATTTTCGAGAAGAAAGTTGGAGAAAGCCTCGAACCATAATAATAAGACCTGACTACGATCTATAGGAAACCGAATAGAATTCCTGAGACAAGGTCGGTATCATTTGCAATAGTTGCAGTAGAGAGCCCCCAGATGGTGTAGGACTGGACAAAAGAAAACTTACTCTCTCCTTACTTCTGATAGAAACTGAAATCAGTATGGTAGTATTAGATCAGGAGGGTTGTCTCAAATCTGTCGAAGTTACTAATATTGCTTTTATCTTTTCAAAACAGCGAACAAGTCGTCAAATACTAAAAGGAGTTTTAAAATTCAAAAAATACATTTTAAAAGTAGCTCTTTAAATGAAGAAATGGTTTCTTGAAAGGCATTACTCTCTAACGACCAGTTGAAACCGTTAACTAGATAAGATTGTGCTCCAAATAATGAAACGTAACTTTTGCAATTAGCCTCAAACGGATCTGCTTTAGTGAATGCAATGCATTCTTGTTAAGTTATAAAATACTAGCTGTATTTTGCTTTAAAATAATAACAAATGCTCATTTTCGTACATGTCTTCATTGCAAGATTCAGGGAAAACGATAACCGTTCAAGTATTTCACCAACGCAAAAACGGTTTTCTTTCAAACCCGTTTTCTAAACCGTTTACCTACTCATTTAAAAGGAAATTACCAGAAAGCGCTTGCTTCTTCTAAATGGATGCTTCTGTCTAAATTACTAGTTATCCAAACGTTCATACCAAATGACTTTACGAGCCCGAAGGAAGAATACATGTGGACATGCTTAGTCAAACTGGTAGTAAGTCGCTTACACTACCATTTTGAGAAAGAGTAGAATGTAAAGGTAAAAGGATGACGAAAAAACGTGGCTGAAATTGTGACCTTAAGGACTTCAATAAAAAACGTTGAGCAATCTTCCAGCAGCCTACAAGACCTATATATTATGCAAAATGATTATTGCTCACTATACGCTACAAAATGTTGTCCTAACAGATATCGGATGTCCAACAAATATATACAAAGCGAAGCATTATTATTCCCATTCCCCGCTGACGATAATAGACTTTTTTGCAGTAAACATCTCTAAGTTATGTCGATGTCGAGTAGTAATATGGTATATGTGTACTTTCCCCATTTCTTGTATGCTTCTTTTCTCCGTATGCATATGACCGTGTCCAAAATAAAGTATAAAGAAAAGTGGTACAGTAGTAGAACGTTTGTAGCGAAGATAATCCATGTTTCCACCAGCTTCCAGTCAGTTTGCTACGGGGCAAAAAGTAACGACCCTCTTTAATGCTCTGAATTGTAAGCGCTATGGTTGACGTGAATGGAATGGAAGATGAGTGAAGCCAGCAGCAAGCTAAAACCCACTTCCTCCACTCTTGTTCGTTTGCACAGTATTCCTCTTCACAATCTTGCAAAATTTCTTAATTTTCTCGTAAACGAAAGTAGGTTGTTGTTATGTTGCCGCTTTCTTTTTTTGCAGGCTACAAGAAATGAACCGAAACTCCCTAAGGACGAACCATATTGGAATTAAAAGATTAAGTCGGCTACCATTTTGCATGAAATAATTAAAAAACACTTGTGCTTTGAGTTTTTCATAAAAGTAGGGAAATTTGTTTTATCTCTTTCAGAAATTAAACGGGACATTTGATATGGAATGGAGGCCAGGTATTTTGGGTAAATATTATGCATGTATATGCCACAAGAGAAATTATGAATATCCGCCACACACCGCACCAGAGAACACACCTATCCAGAAGGATTATGATAAGTGCAAAGTCCATAGTATTTTATAGTCCCATTAACAATCACATAAAAATAAATGTTTCTTTCGATCATTTTATATCTTTCTGAATTGCGTGCTCTGCATATTACCCCGCGATATAGCGGAATCCAATGCTCTGTTTTTATTTTCATCGTATAATGGCGAAATCTGAACATTAAAAAAGTTAAAGGATAATATCACACAGTACATTCAGTTGGTTAGACAGTGAGAAAATATTTTCTTTCTAATTGGAAGCCTTTTTGTACATACTGCTACATTGTGATTCTAAATAAAAAGTAGTGAAACCAGTCATTTTTTATTAGAATAGTCGGTAGTTCAGCTTGAATTGCTGGTACGAGAGTAGAATCCAATTTACACGCTTTTCTCTTCTCTGTCTTCGCAGTGCAATATAAAACAGGACCTCTCTTCTCCGCTGGAGGTGCTGACGTTAAATGAAGATTAATGTTTAATACTGCCTGCTTTTAGTTATTACTGTTCTATTGGAAATAAGGAATTGATTTATAAGGTCCATGATAAAAATTACGATACGTGTGTGTCGAATCCAATTTTCAAAGTAAAATATAGTGGTCATTGATCGGCTCCTTGGGGTTAGGACAACACAATTTCCGCCTGCCGACGAAAAGCCATTTCTTGTAGTCAAAAGACTTAACAGTTGATTGTTTTAAGAGACAAGAACAAAGACGTTACACAAATTTAGAGCCAGCACCTGACGAGGGTTTTCATTAGCAACATCCGCATTACTCGTCATGTTACGAATAACGTTTTTTAGATTACAGATCATCGTTTCCATTCTGCATCAGATAGAAGCAGTTGACATTTCTGAATTGCTTTTCAAACAAGAAATGGTTTACAATATGAAAAATAAAGCATAGAAATGCTAAATGAAGTCTATTGTCAATTGAATGTATTGGTGTTGGGGAATTAAATTATGCATTACAAGTAGCATAATGTGGAGAAGGTATGTAGATTGTACAACATTGTACATATTCATAAAAAAGTTTTAGTAACATCCGACGCCCTCAGTACATATACAAAGTTTGGAAACCTATTATATCCGTTTCTAAATTTTCCACTTTAAAAAAATACGAATGACTTTCATCTGAATTGCTTTATGTTATGATTCATTGTAATCCACTAGAATACAGAAAGAATGGACTATAGTATGCTTACTGGCTGTTCTACAATTCTACCACCCAATTACAGACCTCTATTAATGTACCAGTGGCATTAGTAAGATTACTAGCTAATAATAAATACTTATTTGAGCCTACTTTTCTTGACGCTAATGTGTGAATTTGAGTTGTATAAATGGAGAATCATAATGCAATAATAGGCCGAAAATTCCAACTTTGTACCTAAACAAGGCTGCTATTTAAGTTAATGTTGTTTGGTTTTACTGCCAGTGTAACATGAGCCATTGCGCAAACATAACTAAAGTGGGAGGTAATACAATGATATTAGGTACTTTAATTCTTAGAAAAAGTGTCATTTTTCTTGTCAAGAAGCACAAAAATGACGCACCAAAACTCTGGAAATGACGATATATGACCTCAGAATGATAGAAAAAATAAATATGAATGGAATAAGTTTGAATGTTAGGCTAACTACATTTTCTCCGAATCCATTACATCGAACGAAACACTTTACGTAAGTTTTGATTACGGCAGTAGGCAAGGCCTGTAACTTTTTGTATGCTCATGAACACAGTCTCTCCCTCTCCACTTTTACTATACAAGTACAAGTTGTACTTAAGTAATTTTTATCCACATTTTTTATTCATATGAGAGAGATGTACTGATGTATACAACTTTTGTGTATCAAGACAACACTACTTGTGTAGACAAAAAATATACAATGCCATTTTGTCCCTGTTAATGTTCCTGACTTTTTTCCACGATTTGTGGCCCTACCACAAGCTATAATATGAAACTGTTTCACTATTACAACATTTCCTTGCTAACTCTTCCAGTGGAAAAAAATGCAAGTTTATGATCAGAGCGACGACGGCAGAAACGGTAATGTCGACATAGTTGGCTGTTGTCCTTTTTGATGTGACGATATTGCATGACACAGAAAAACACAATTCGTTTAAAACACAAACAAACACAAAGACATATACGCAAGAAAATGTTTCTATTGCAGACAGCTTACATTCTGTAGGCATATCTGTAGCTACTTTCTCCGACTTTCTTTTGCTATTATTAGTAGTAGCATCATACAACTTCATATACAAACCACTGTCACTAGCAAAAGTGTTTTAAGACTGAGGATGTTATTAACATACCGGCTTCATTTTAGTAGTTGCTTCTCAGTCAGAATAAAATAGAATAAGTACATGATTTCTCTTCGTTACTATACATGCTCCAATACTTTTTCTTCTTTCAACTTGTACATGTTTTTCCTCTTTTGCCTTTGCTGCTGTGCTTGCACTTTGTTTACATTAAGCCAAGTACCTACTTCCATCCATCCACACATCCAAAACGAAACGACTCAGTCTTTATTTTTACATTATTAGAAGAACCAGCCTCGAACCGAAAATAAAACAGTTACGTCTCGTTATGCCATATTCATTATTGTTTCACGTTCTCTTATACTAGGACAATATAATCACTGTGTGGACCACTCACACTACTACTCTAAATAATTGTGAGAAAAGCAATACTCATCTTCCTTTATGTAAACACATCTCTTTTGCCGTTTGCCCTCCATGGCTGTGTATGTCCCCTTGATAATTTAAACATCACAAAGGAATTCAAGGATACATATAATGGAAGGAACTTACAGAGCAAAGACACTAGAGAAAACCCAAAAAACTCTTCCAAAACTTTTTGAGTTGTGAATAGCAAATAAACTTTTTTTTTTAAAAAAAAAAGGAAGAAGAGAAAATGTTAGATTTGTCTATTGTAATAATATTATAAGTGTTAAGGAATTTTTTCTGTATCTGTTACCAGTTTTGGAAGAGTAGTCTCAGCTGCTGTCTCTCGTGTGTGAAGGTACCGTTGGACTCCTCATTTAACTGACATGAGTAGTGCTTTTATTCTTTAAAAATAAAATAAAGTAACCTTTCTGTTTTTGTAGGAGCGTATGCAGATGTGTATCAGTTTCCTCTCATTGTACTTTTTCTCAAAGGAAAGGGCAAGGAACGCGTCCTCCTTATTCATATCCTTACTTTTTGCTTCAAGACGACAGACATGAAGAGGAACAATCTCAACTTTTTCATTCCCTTAATTTTTACTTGCTCCTTTTGCAAACTTTCATCTCTTGAGAAAATCTACAATAATACGCATATTCTTTTGCAAAAGGAAATTACATTTCATTACATAATATTATTCCGTACAATTTTTCTACTTGCTATAATGTTTGAGCACATAAAGAACGTCCAAAAATTAAAGACTACATTTTTAATCATCGAATATTTCAATTTGAATTTGCACTTCGGATAAAATAAGATTGACCATGAAAAATTTGGCCATCCTGACTACACTTCACTCCTGTTAAAATAATTTTGAACTAGAGTAGGTACACGTGATCAATTTGAAATTTTTTAAGATTTTTAAAAACATCAAAGCAAGCAAAGATCCCAAACATATTGCATTGTTTTTGTAGTTGATATGAATGTCCAATAAACACTTTTAACTTTAAAATTTTTAAATTCATATGAGTATGTAAGAAAACGTTGTACCAACTAGACGAAGCCCAGGAAAGTTATGAAGTCTTTATTTTTTGGACGTCCTTTATACAGCAATATCTCCTTTGGTTAGCCAGCTTTTCCTTTCTGCATTCCCTGAAATAGCAATAGAACTCTGACTGAAAACGTTAAACATGTAATAATAATGTCCTTTCCTTTCATGCCCGGGCATACTATATGTCACTGGGCGTAAGTATTTGTACGTAAGATTGCAGCTCTCCGATTTGAGCAGTTAGCTTCTTTTCATTCTTTTGCTATAAAAAAGAAAGAGAGCCTGAATATTTCTTTCACTCTTTTCATGTCACATATCTTGGAAGAAGAGAAAGTTAAGAGAAAAAAGTGTGAGAATTGTATAAGAGAAGGTAATGGGCAAAAATTCGGTGAAAAGGCAACCAGGACACATTTATCTATCCATCTTCGTACATTTATTAGCAGAGAAACTCTAGAGGATCTTAGAACCACTAGAGAATCCTATTTTCTTTTCTTATGACACATTTTCGTTGTCTTCTTGAGACTAATATTATCATGGGAGGAGGTTCTCTCTGTGTGCTTGAATTATCACGGTTAAATAATAATGCTAACTGGAAGAACAATTTTCTTCATGAAAATTGTATGTGGGAGTGATAGTCAAATCACATATAGCTTTCCTTCTAGGAATGAAGTACTGCAAAATGTTAAGTGTACATGAACTGCATTGGTGCAGACATTGATCAGAACCGAAACTGCCTGACACAATTTTAATAATTTTGATTTGTCATTTTATAAACAATGTTTAATGATATGGAATAAAAACACTTTCGAATAGGAATAATATTTTTTGGTTTTGGCAAGCTATGTATGCAAGAGAGTGACTAACAGTATTGATTAACAAGCGAGCGTTATTTTAAGGTATTTATTCTATGGTGGTGTTACGCTGGATTAAATCGCACATTATGCTTTTATCCTTTGTGACCTAGTACGTGATCATTGAAAATCTCCATCTCATTTCCTTGTCGTAAATTAAGTGACTAGTAGGAGAAAAGTAAGTGACGATATTGGATAAAGTACTAGAGGTACTTTCAAACTTTGACTTGGTCACGACTCGAACAATTCAAGTATGGATGTCACATATCATGGCGAAAAGAATGCATTTTCTGCACATAACAAACTTTCTAAACCCTTGAGCCACCACGTTGCGCTGAAGACTCGACTAATTCAGTTTCCAATCTATAGCATGTCATCTTATTACAAACACGTCTGCTAGAATTTCTCTGTCCCCTTGTGCCTACTTGCTGTTCTCAATGATGCATATTAAAGCATTGTCGTTTGTCGTTAGTTCTCTCGAAACAATTTCCAGACCTCAATCCTTCCATCACGTTTGAAAGCATTTCGCATAGTTCCGCAAAGAACACGAGCATTGTGGTAAATATGAAATAACTGGAGTTCAAAAGCCAAAAGCTAGACAAACTTTGAGGGCATATTACAAAGGATTATGGGAAGATGGGAAGTAACTTTAATTTTAAAAAAAGTACGTGTTCTTTTTAGCAATTCTAACTAAATGCACACATTCTGTCGTTGCTGTCTGTTCTACTTTTCCCATACCTACTATGACCTATCACATATTTACACAGCTTTTAATAAATGTAATCTATACAGTCAACAACATCTAATTTCTTAACATCATACTAAACTTTTAGCGTTACACCAACGGACAGTTTTGCAACTAGACAATATACATAAACACTGGTATTGCTTTGTAACTTTGTATGTATGTAATTCAAATCGGAAAGGAAACTACAAAATAGCGTTTTAACCAAAGAAGTAACAATTGCTCATACATTTCACAATTGAAACTCATGGCTTTGTTTTGCATTCTTGCTGTTGTTACTTGTAAATCATCAACATCTCCCAGGCGCTTTTCTGTCAACTTGAGTGGTAACTAGAAACAAATCTGCATCTGTAATGTAACATAACATGTAAAAAGAAGGGATTGTCACTGCTGCTCTGGTAGAATCTATACGCAATATCTACGATCTGATATTATGCTAAATAATATGCGAATAAGAAAGTTTGGTAACTTGAGGTAGTTGAGACTCGTATTGCACAGAGCACGCAAACCAATGCTCAAGAATTCCTTATCATGAAAAAATGAATGCTTATTTTCCCCATACTTGAACATCTTCTTAAATTGTAAGTGCATGAGCAAAGATGATGACGGTTAGGTACGTAAATAATAAAAAAAGATTCAGCAGTACTTCAACTTTTCGCTTCTAATACTCTGTATTGGTAGCACTGTTCAAGGAAGGCTGGTGCTGCCGTTTGCTGTTCTGAAAATAAAAAGTACTGATTCCATTCCAAGTAGAAAAAGGTACCCTTGGAGCGTAGCTTACTTACTATAGGGAGAACGCCGAAGCCTACAACCGACTTGGTCCGATCGATTTCAACATGAGCAGCAAAACAGAACAGAAACATTTGCAGATGAAAAGCTAAGGAACGTTTTTCCTTTTGCTGGAGATGTATGTGTGCACTTGAGCCTTACTCCGCTCGGGTAACGATATGCTCACAAGTCCATATATAAGCAGCCATAGATGCTTTATACAGACGTCTTTGGAATCTAGTTCTTCTTGGACTGGCACTCATATCGAGATATTTTCTTAGCTTTTCTCTGCCTTCCTCTAAAAAAAATTCCAATGTAACAGAAGTATTCTCACCCTTCATGGTCTTTTTCTTCTTTTTCTCAGCACAGTTCCTTCCGTGACTGCCACTGAAGTGCCAGAAATTTGCTGGGAAGCAAGTCTTGTGTCGGGCACAGCAAGTAGAAACAGTCAAGCAACTCGCAGAGCGTTTTCTCTTATTCTCCCAATTTTTCTACATTCGTCGGCGTAGAAGCAGCAGCAACAGCAGCGGTTTCCAAAAGCCGGGAAAAGTGTCTTGCTGGTTCGTTCTTCTAAAGCAGGATCACGAGCAGTAGGTACACGCACTTCTCTCGTAAATTTCATCTACTGTAGAACTTCGTAATAAGGATTTAGTTTGCTTGTTCCAGCAGCAGAAGCAGAGCAGTATTGCCTTTGCTATCATTTCCTTTTTACTCTCTTTTCTTTTATAGCAAGCAGCAAGAGTCTTCAACGACTCGCTTTCCCCTGGAACGCTGCTCTATCACCACCTTCAGTTTCAGACTACTCGTCGGTTGAGACGCATCTTTTTGCACAGAGACCCTTCTTATGTGGGAAGTCTAACGGAACACAAGCTGCTTCGTTTCTTCTATTCTCATTCTTTTGTTGGCAAACAGGGAAAGAATGGAATCACACCAGTAGAAGAAGTGAACATCTGGGAAATGAGCTAACATCTCTTTACACCCAGACCTCAAAGCCAAAATCGTTGCTCCTTATAATTGTACTATCACACGCCAAATCTAGTAACTCATTTTATTCTGCTCACAAACCAAACCTAAAATTAAAGAATAGTGAAATGTGACCAAAAACAGAAGTGCTAATTGACTGCTGTCTCGTACTTGCATGTTTCAGTAAAGTGACACTTTTTCGTCCGCCAGCCATTAAAACTTTATTTATTATTTAAAAGTCAAATGTCTTTGCGGTTAATTATTAAACGACTATTGGGACTGATCAAACATCTTACATCTCGCGGTAGAATTATATTTGCCACATGACTCTACTTACGTGACGTACTTGAACTCACACAAGACATGTTGTTTGTTGAAGCAGTAGCAATTTATAACTAAAAGCAAACATACTGGTTTGCTCTTTGAACATTTCAAACTCAGTGAAAGCAATAAATGTGAGCATTTCGTAACAACTGTAATATCTTCACAGTAGCTCGTTATTTTTCCTGCTTTGATTTTTACAACAACAAAGACACGAGTTCAAACTATCCAAGCAGTTTTGGTGAGGCATAAAGCAATGAACTCCCCAGAGAAGTTGTAACTCATCAAAAACAAGAGTATCTGTTGCTCACTTGTTGTTGATGTTGTGAATCATCATTATTGTTAGAGAAACTTGCAGTTCTACAAAATAATAATAAGACACGTAATAATAATACCTATAAAACCAAAACAAGGAGACCTCCTTTCTCCAGTTTTGCATAGGCAGTAGCACTCACCGAGACATTGAGAGAAAGTACTATTCCTAATAATAAACGGATGTTATTCTTGCATTCCTTCCTCCCTCTATATACATACTATCATTTTGTTTTATCTTCAACAGTTTCAGACCATCATCGTCATCTCTGCTGGTAAGAACAAACCTTTTACTCTCATAACTTATTTACGATTTTCATCCGTTTCTTTGTGATATACATATACCTCAGTAGTTGGGTTCTTGGATGTCTTTCCGCCGAAAGTTTGCTCTTACACAAGTTTTCTGTTAGCTATTCGACGGGTGGTATTCCCACGAAATATTTTCTTTTAATGAAGTCTCCATCAAACACTACTTAAACATTCCTAAAGTATTCATAGCACTTTAAATTAACAAACCAGAGGCAACACGTTTCTCCTACGTACGCTGCCTTCCTTAACACTCACTCAGCATGATAAGTATTATTTTATGGTGATGATATCTTGGCTTTTCCCGTCCTCATCATGGAGCACATGCTTCTAGGCATAACCTAAAGTCTACATTATTGACGGGTGTCTATAATAAACATACGTTTATCTCATCATCACAAGCACCCATCAAAATCACATAATAAAACACGGGGGGAGTGGAGACCACGCTTCATATTAACAACAGACTGCTTTTGCTTTGTCATCAATCTTTCAGTAGAAGCCGCCCACATTATTACTATTTTATTAGTATAATAATATCCTTTAAGTAGGTGTGACGGCAGGAAGAAAGAGAAAGCGAATATGAGAGATACAGGCTACTCATCCACAACATGCAACTGTTTACTATAATGTCTACTGCTGACTGCTGACTGTTTTCTCTCTCTCTCTCTCTCTCTTCATTTCAATTTTTCAATTCTTCTCGTGGCAGACAAAAGCAAGTCTTTTATTTCGAGGAAAAACCTGTTTGCATTAAATCTTTTCCTGTACGCAATGAAACCATATTTTTGGAATAATATCAGCGTATCGGGTAAGCAAATAGTAGTGGCAGCTATACCTCCGTATGCAGTTTGGTAATACCATTTTCCACAACCATATTATAAAGCTGGCTGAACCAAACAAGTGTTTCGCATTCATTTGCATGATTAAGGCAATTTGAATACTTTACACTGACTTCCTGCGGTCCTGCAGATTGAAATAATAATGAAGCGAGCATTGGAAAGCCAGAAGAGCGCGTTTTTACTCATTTGATATATGTATCTATCGCGTGAGCAGTTGCAAGCACGCATACCAGCAAAGTGTTAGGATAAGGTGCTTACAACAAGACAATGAGATACAGACATATATGCCCAACTACAATATTATACGGCTGCCGTTTTTCGAACAAACTCTCTTTCTCTCTTTCAGAATGATATCTCATCTCGTTCACTCAAGTAAAGTACCACATTTAGAACACTTCACTTATTGCCCTGCCTCAGTTGAGCTGTAAGCAGAGCAGCGCGGCATGGTTGCTGCCGTTACTTCACAGCTATATACCATCATATTGATAACGCTCCGTTTCCTTCGCGTGCTGCTCCAGCTCATCATCAGAGAGGCTGGTGAAAGTTTAAATGAAATTAGCTAACCTTTCATTCAACAATATAGAGGCAACGCAGAGAGTTTTTCTTTTTTATCAGCATGGAGTCTATTTCGTTTACATTTCGGAAGGAAGAAAAAGTATTGAGAAGAAAATGCCGATGAATATCTTGCCACCACTATATACTTGGTATAAGACGTGTGTTGTAGTAATAATAGGAATAAAGTGCAGTCAGGAAAATTCAGGAAATGAAGTCCAACTTTTTTAATATCATTATAGTTTACGAGATTTTTAAAAGGCTTTTACTATCACCTTTTGCATCTTCTATTGTATATCAATGGATTTAAATTTCCTCAGCTAACTTCATAAAGCACTGAAAGAAAACACAATTAAAATGAGTTGTGTATGAAGTGCATAATAGACGGCAAAAGTTGTGTTTCACGGGTTAAATGCTTGGCTTGTTAAACTATCTCTCAGTGCGACAAGAAAAGATGAAAAATCGATTCATGAACTGATATACTCTCTAGGTAATGTAACACTTCACTGGTTCCTTAAATCAAACAATGGAAAAGCAAAGCCCATGTAAACCTAAGCGCTGCACTGTAATAGTCAGCGACAGAGTCACTGATGTCGTTTGGGTTCAGTGATTTTGGAATTTGTGTGCATGTCGTTTCCGGTATATCAACCTACACCAAAGTTGGGAGTTGGAGGTACGCTGCACCCACTGCTGGCAAACTAAAAGTTATCCAATTTTGTTCCTATTAAACGCTGTCTCAACCAAGCTTTTCAATAGGGGGATGCTTATTATAACTTCATGCTACATATCTAAGCTATAATTCTGCCTGGCACAATATCTAATGCGAACGAACATGTGCATTCACTTTACCACAAAGGAAGTTCAACAAAAAATTTTACTTGCTAATCCCAGTAATTAATTGAGAGTTTCAAGATTATAAACCATTGCTTACATAAAGCAACGAGCAGCTACATCAAAATAGTAGAATATTTAGATTTTGTGACATTTTTTATGCTACACCCATTAAAGTCCAATTGACCCCCGTACATTTCCGCACATCTCCATTATTCTCTTTCATTACTGGGACATCAAAACCTTTTCAAGTGTAAAGTACAAACACGGTCGTCCATCATTTCATTTAAGAGGGATGGCAGGCACGCCGAATCTAAGAGTAATCAAATTTTATGTAGAATGAAGAAGGCTCTGTTCTTTTCGGTCTAAAAGCGACGGAGACAACGATGAAAGTCTCCTGTTAAGAAATAATCTATTTAGTTCAAGACACTACCACGAAATCGCATTACAGGATGAACAAGGGCCAAAGTCAGCCGTCTTTTTGGTAATGATATGAGTTTTCAAAGAAAGGCTTGACAGAAAGAACAACCATCATCACGCAAACCAGCGAGCTGCATGCACCAGTATTTATTTACTAGAAGGCATACAAAAAAGACGGGAAGGAGGAAAGGAAAGTGAAGGAGCCAAAAGCTTTAGGAGTTGAACATTAAGCTAGAAAGTGATAAGAGAAGCCCTTCCTCCCACAATAAAAGATAGTCTCAGACTTTGTGAGGGAGACCTTCCAAGTATAAAATTTTAAAAGGGGGAATATACTCTCTAAGGAAAAAAGAACGACCAGTCAACCAGTCCAGTTTAAATATGGGCAACTACATCCATTTCATCATATCTGATTTAATGTTTGGGCGTATATTTATAATATTCACTTACTATACTACATCAAGTTAAAAGCAGCCGTTAAAAATAACTATGGCCATTGTGCTATAAGTTGCAGCTGCTGCTGTCGCCTTTGTCACGTTTTTTTTAGCGCTGGGTAACTTTTCGCAAAAAAGAATGTGAACTCACTCAGTTGTGTGATGTACGAATATGTACCTACCTATGTACATTTCAACATTACACGCTATAACGTCATACTATGATACACAACGTCAATGAGACTTATATGATGTTATATGTTCGTGGGGTGATAAAGAAAAAAATGCACACAAAGAACTGCACACTTTGTATATACTATTAGCTGAGAAACTACATGGGTACATTTCTATCACAAACACCACCACTTCTACTACCACCTCATGCTTTTCTCCTTGGCTTGTTGTGTTTGCCTTTATGATCAGAATAAAAGAAAGAAGGGTTCTTTCTTCACACAAAAGGAGACACAAGAGGAAAACCTACTTAAAGTGCACACATCTAATACACACAGAGGCTTCCACAAACTGCACGAGATAAGAGGCAAAGGCTAAGCATGAAGCATTTTAGGGAATGAATGACTGAGAGAAAACACAAGAAAAGCATCTCTTCCTCCAAGACGAAGAGATTACGAGCTCGTGTACAACCCTTCTCCGCCATCTTTTCCTCTGGTGTATAGTAAGTTGAAAGACTTTGTGTAGTTGATAATGGCTTAAGAGGATTAGGTGCAAAAAATTGAAAAATAATCAAGTAGGTCGTTAGCTATAATCTTTGCAATAAAAGGATTCTTTTTGCATGCACAACGCATAATATTATATACTTGTTTGATGTGATGAGAAACTCGGAAAGTTGAGTTGGAAAGTTTTACTAGGACGAGCATGCTTTCCTTTACAAAATGTCTTTAAATTAGCAAATTCCAGCTTGCTCTCAAACAGAAGGAAATTTTATGAGCTGATTAAAAAGTCATAAGAGTAAGAGGACCGAATGTTGGTACAAGCCTATGCAAAGTGGGAAGCCTAGAGGGTGTGAAAAATTTCAAAGAGAAAGTGGAGCACCACATTATGTGTGGTTTCAAGCCATTTTGGATAGGCTTACGTAAGCATTCGTTATGTGTGCCATTTTTTGTGTGCTTTCTTCTTAGCATATAATTTTATGTCATCATAAGCACAAGTAAAGTGGTCCAACAAGATCTTGTATTGCTTCCAGCATCAAGCAGCTAGTCGTCTCACCATCTCTGCTTCATTCATCATAATCATAACTTAAAAGGCATTTTATCAACCACTACCATTACAATTATCACGCTGCCAGCAAAGACGGGATACATATGCTTGACGTTGTGCTATTATTCTTCATTAACTGTATTTTTCGTTTCTCAAGATTTGGAATAGCTTTTATTTATACCGCCAGCTCTACTAGCAATTTTCATTCTTGAGGCATTCTTAACAAAATCTTTAAGGTACAACACTACACGAATGGAATAATACCCCTGGAAATTCAAAGGCGACACATGATGGAAGCTGTTCAGCTAATAGTTTGGTTGGACATTTTCGTTCATATTCATTTATGTTTTGTAGCAGCTGTGATTTCGTAGATAAAGTAAAGCCCTTCATTTAAAAACGTTGATATTTTGTCACAACTAAACCATCCTCTTCATTTCCTTTCAAAATCCATACTCGTTTACGATTTAAGTACATACTCTACTCATTTCTGACAGAAAAAGCTGCTCATTCCAGTGTCACTTTTTCTCACACTTCTAAGTACACCAAGAACATGAAAGCAGAGCTACTGATGCCGTAGAGGTGAAGAGGCGACATCCGGAAACCTTGACAAAAGCTCAAAATATCGCTGTCACGTTATGCTGCACAATTCTTTGTCCCTTTTCCTTCAGTACTTTTTATACTATTACATCTGACTGGCTTTTCCAGGACAAAAATACTTTTTTTTAGCCACCGTCATATGTCGCAATATATACCAGACACACAGTTAAAAGTAGGAAACAACATGCTCACACAACTCTAGTTTTTGGAAGTTTCAGAAAGTTATTGCCTTATCATTTTACACAGTACTGATATAAATGATTCTTCACTTCTTCAGCCTTCTTGATATTTATATTGCTGGAACATCGGTTTTTGTGTAACTGTTAGTTGGTATTCGTTACGCCGAACCATACGCTTGCAGATCTCTACTTCTACATATACATATTCAGTTCTCTACTAGACCAGCATGTCAAATTTGAAGTCCTGAAATTTCCACCCCAGTGGGAAAGAAAAGGAACATAAGAGTGTTGTGTGTGTTTGTTATGTGCATCTTGTAAAACTTGCGTAACAAGCAAGTGAACTGAAATCTGCCTGTCGTATAAAGAAAGAGTTTCCACATGCATATGACCATTTCGATTATACTTGCAATTCTAGTCACCACTATATCTACTCTCTGGAGCGATGCCGTTGTAGGTCCCCTCTATAACGAGACTCTATTCACCAGCAGTGTTCATTCTTTGTTGTCATCAGCAGTGGTGAGACTATCAGCAGGAGTAGTACTTCTTTTTCTTTCATTATATCACCACATAATATATGCTCAGCTTATACATGTATAATATGATGTACACATAAAAGACAAGAGTGGCGATGATGGTAGCAAGCGACCGTGTGTTGATTCAACATGACTTTTGTTGCAGCTTTTCTTTCCAACATTTCACTTCCACTTGTTTGCCAGTTTTGCATACATTATACACTCAAACACAAGAGAGGGGTTCTAGCAGAAAGTATGGTAGTGGTGAAAGCATGGGTAGTGGCCCTTTTCCAAATAGTCTTTGTGCATGAAGGTGATGCAACCAGGAGCCAAACTATTCAAAACTCCCACACTATAATAATAATAATAATGGTAAAATTAAAATCAGGCAGACGGTATGTCTCTATATAATGCTGTACACAAGCTCGTAACTAATACGAAGTGAGTATTCAGCAAATGAGGAGACCTACGCTTTACCCAAACAGATTTTTGGTACATTTCATCATGATATTGTGCAAAAGTGTGATAACGACAGTGTGTCAACTCTTCATTTTCTTCCCCACATCAATTTAGAAACTGAACCTGAGTTGATGGAAATGCTTACAATCGGTTGGATTTTAGCATGAAGAGGTTTGCATGGAACACTTGATGTTCCACGTGGCTACATATACCTAAACATCATTATCTTTTTATTGGAGATATTTGTGTTTGTTTACGTAAGCTACGATGCTACCCCAGAAATGGAAAACCACGCTGCTTATGTTTCGTGGTGCTGGCACCTATCTCAATGTCAAATATGATACAAGAAAAGGATTTTTGCATTGAATGTAATTTGTTTTGCTTTCTCTCAACAAAATTCTAGCATTGGTTCAACTTTATTTTTAGTTTAGAAATCAAGCAAACTGAATAGTATGTACACTATCATTAAAATGTAACTACCTATGTAATTAATTTCATGCGAGTAAAATACGAACAATAAATGAAAATGAAACGTTCCATTTTCATCATCAAAGCTCATATTAAGTCTACTATATTTGAAGTTAACAATGAGAAGCTTTTTAATATGCAAAAAAATATTTAAAATTTTTTTGTAAAGAAAGAACACACAGGCGCATATACATCTATGAAACAAGGAGATGTGACTAAAGGCCTTATGCAGAACGCTCCATGTGTGAATGCGGTTCAACAAAAACTCCTTGTCGGTTCTTTCTTTCGGTGGCTACTCAATTACTCACTCCAGTCATCATAGAGCTTAAATGAAAAGCGTGTACTTATTAACGCATAGAAATGGGTTTGATAATATGGTACACGGAACAGTGAGTTGTTGTTGTGACGTGCTGTTATGTAAGTGTGGAGAAGAGCGAGCCTAGTTGTATACGAGAAGATAAAGCAGAAGTCAGCAGACAACTACAAAGGAGCGTCAGAGAGAAAGCACAAAGCTCGCCCGGAGAAAAATGAAGAGATTATTGTAGGCCTATGTGTGTGTAATCATATTCAAAAGAGCAAAGAGAGGGAAAGAGTGAGAGACAATATCATACGAAAACAAGAGTAGTACACGAGCACATTTTTATACGGCTAGAAGTGTACCGCTGCGAATAAATTTGAAAACATACAATTTCTTTTATCATCATACAAGTTACCATCTAGTTGTTATTCTTACAAAAAGAAGTGAATCTGGGAAAAGAGATTTTTTTCTGCCCATGAAGTTGATGCTTCTGTGCCCGACAGACCTGCTACGTTTTCTACACGATGGAATGCAAAAGTGGAGAGTTTTGAGTATCTTGCTGAATGTTTGCCTGTACAAACATTGTAAATAGGAATATATATTTTTTATAGTGACGGCTCTACAATGACTATCTTTTTTTCTGTATGTGTGTCTGCTTTCTCTTTGAAAAAGAATTGGAATGGAGGGAAAAGCGCGTTAATGGAAAATTGCATGAGAGTGGGAGGAGGAATGGGAGCGGGAATGAGGGAGAAAGGCTTTAAGTGATGTATAGTGAATTTACAGTGAATGGACAGCTTGCACTGGGAAAGAGATGTAGCGAAATGTGAAATGAGAAATTTAATGAGGAGTACAGGCGTACTCTTTTCATTTGAATAGGGTATGTATAATAGTAAATTAAATGAGCCAGCGCATCTCTAGCTTTCAATAAGAAGGCGCGAACATTTATCTTTGCTCTGCAGCAATGGCAATACACAGTGAAGGAGCAATCGCGCTCCACCAGGAAGAGACACAGAAAGAGAAAACTGGCAAAGAGCATTTCTTTTCTTTGCGAAAAAAGATAATATTATGCCTTCCACATATTAAGCCCAGAGCTGCGCTATAAAATGAAAATGAATCTATATGAAAATTTTCTCAGTCAACCTATGTAAACGGTTAAATAATCCCTTTAAGTGGATTCCTCAATTTTATATTAGGAAAGACATCTTCATGCTCAAATGCACAATGTACTCTTAATTACATCTACAGACATTAAATATTATTTTAAGCGGGTGGTCCATGGCTCTTTCTTCCCATGAAATGAATTCCTTTATATATTTGCGCTGGTTGTATACTCAAGACATTTATTTTTGCCAAGTCATGCAAGTAAGCAAAAAAGTGTAATAATTGCTTGCAATTCTTCATACATAATAAATAAAATGTTTCCTTTCATATTTATTTATGCTTTTTGTGGTAAAACATAAATCATGTCTATGGGAAGTCATGTGAGCTTAGGTAAATACATTTTTGAATGTGAGAATTATTTAATATGCTCATATATCACAGGTCAAAAAAATAATACTGAAAATAGTTTCACGTAGTCAGCACATTCCTGAAAACGTACATAAAAGGGTTACACGTATCCAACTCTAATTTAAAACGAAAAGTCAATTCACTGCTAACTTTTCTCCTGGTTAGAAAATGTTAATTTTTCTTGCATTATAGCCCTCCATTATTTAGTCAAACTGGTAGTTGTTTTATTCATTCTTTCATTAGCGATTATTATATGCTGTTGAGCCATATAAATATGAAGCCCTCTTGGAGACACCAAGTTGCTCTCTAACAAAAGCAGTTGTTCACATGTACAAGGAATTGAAACAGTTTGTTGAGTTCTTGAATGCGTATACATGTTTGTTTGGAAAAAGATTTAACTTGTACACTGTTTGAGGAGAACTTTTGTCCTACTTCTGTCATTTTCCTTTTTTCTCCCTTTGTGGGTGGGAGTGGGAAGCCTAAATAGTTTTTAAAAGAGAGAATAAGTCTTATCCGAAATGGAAAATTAATTTCTCTTTTTTTTTTGCTCCACTTCCCTCCTTCTCGCTTCACTCCTACGGCTTTCATCAGACAGACAAGCGGGAAAAAGACTCAAGTACATTGCATTTGTACTGGAGGAGAAATGGAAAAGTACAAAATAAAAGTAGGTAGAGGAACAACTCTAATGGTAAGAGGGAGAGACAGAGGGACTAAGATTATCAGCCTTTCTCTTCATCTTTGTCATTGCATATGCATGTATACATGCTTGGGTAACGCTTTTCCATCAGTTCAAAAACACAACTGAGTAAGTAAACCGACTTTTCCCTTTCTTGACAGATGCTTCCTACAAGGCGGAAACTTGTGAAGCCTCTTTCCCTCCTTTTACCAGTTTTTTTAGATGGATTGCCTTTGCCTGATGCACATATTTATTCGCTCTCAGTCACATTCCGCTATCTTGATGCATTGCAAGTGAGCACCGAAAAAGCTTTTATTTCCGCATGCTGGGTTATGCCATTGAATACTTGTAAAAAATCTGCTTTGTATCATTTACCCAGACATTTTTGTATCAGCCTTGCACATAATCTTCTTTGAATGATAAGCTGGAAAACCATGTTGTTAGAATTTTTCCTCTAATTTACTAGATTTTTCTCTGCATTTGTGCTAGTAAAATTATGTAAATTGATGATACGCATAAGTTTGCTTATTTGAAATGAAAAAGATCAAAAGGAATTATGTATTACTCCATAGAAAAAACGTAAATGATACATGAGCATTTTTACCCTACGACCCCACGCAATGAATGGGAATGATTGGAGGCTGACTTTTGTACTTGCATAATTTTAAGTGGATACATGATACATATATATGTACATAATCTAAACTTAGATGGGACGTGGATGGTAGCTGAACAAAATTCATTAGGAAAGTGACTTTACAATGTGAAGTCAGTCGAATGCATGGAGCCGGAGCATTATTGAAAAAGCTAGTTTCTATTTTTATGACTGATGAAATAACACTGAAGCATTTCAAGTTTGACTGTATTAAAACCAAAGACATGTAGTTTATTATGGAAAAGTTTTTTTTCCCAACTTTGGAGGGTGGGAAGATGGTGAAAGAGGAAAACGAAAAAATTCGTTACAACAACAAAGGAAGTACATGAAAATGAACTGAATATGCTTGGAAAATGTGCAGGAAGCGAGGAAATTTACGACATCCTTATATGCTTGCCAGATTTACATTATCAGTTGCTAAAATAGAAATCGACATGGTGGGGTATAAAAAATGAAAAGATGAGGAAATACTATTGCTCTAACGCACATCCAAACGCTCGTTGGTTTCAAGTAAAACAAGCATAAAGCCTCAAAACTCATAACTTGCCAATATTCTTTTCCTAGTTTACTTTTTACTGATTCCAATCGAGAGTAATATTATTAGAGAAAATAAAATTGCGAACAATTTATTTGACGAGAATTTTATGAAAAAAAATGCTTTCTACTTAAAAGGAGTGAATCAATCTTATAGACCTAGGCAGAAAGCTTACAACGAAGGCACTTTACGTATAACGTAGAGGTATTCCGGAAAAGTCATACAAATATATAAAAGTGCCACTACGACTACAAATAAGATACTGCACATTCTGCAAAACCGACCAAATGAATAACATTCACATAATGCATATGCACGTTTCATGTACATGAACATAAAAATACATATGTAGAATAATGTACGCACATATGACTAAAGTTTTCCGTTTGCTGTTTACAAATCTTAAAAAAACGGAAGTTATTACGGAACAATATAATATTTCAATAGAATCATATTGCGATTACAACTATGCCAAAGTTCTGTTGATTACGGCACAGTTGCTTCGTAAATTTGTACTGGAGCCAACTTTTCTCTACAAGTTAGTAGTAACGTGTACAATTTTTCATCACAATCTGCCTAATATTTGAATACTTAACAAAGCTTGCATTGCAATTTTAGCTGTTGAGGGAAATACAGTTCATGGTTGTGGAAGTGGTTATGTGGCAATCAAAGTGAAATCCACCTACATATATTGTTTATGTGTAATGTTAATGTTACATCCTTCTTTCCATTCTTACAATTTACAATTGTGTGTGTACACAGTTGATGGTAATACATGCAGATATGCTCACTCGTCAGCGTAATCACCATTATTCAATCCTAGAAACCATTAACACCATCTGATTTCCCACCCTCCTCCACAAGTACAAGCCAGTACATTTCAATTCAAGGGTTTTATGGTGGAATTCTCACACGAGCGTATGAAAACATCAAGGGGAAAAGTTGGTGAAAGCGAAAGAACAATAATTTTGCATACATTAATTTGACACCCGGTACAAACATGAAATTAAAGTTGTGCGTTTCACGTTCATGCTATCATATTACAAATGTGTCGACAGATATGATTTACACATTCCAAAACTCACATATTATGAGAAGAATGACGCTCATGTAAGTAGTGTACGTATATATGCTCTTGACGTACTTTAACCTTCAATAAACACTAGGAGTAGTAGGTTGAATGTAATGAGGAATTCTTACGTTACGACGAAGTCTTTCAAACTCACTTATTCTTCAGTTTTGTCGGCCATTTTCCTCCATCATCGATTAGCATTTTAGCGGGAGTTTCTTTCCAACGAGTCTCCATACGCTCATAAAAGATGTGGGGACAATTTTCTCTCGATTTATAATATCTTTATCCAATGTCTGCCCCAAGTATTGTTTCCCAACGATTATTGCTCTCATCTCACACTCTCGTCAAATCACCCTCACAGCCCAGACAAACGAGCAAATTTTCTAGAAAAGTAAAGTAGATCTACTGCCACTTGCTCTTTTGAATGAAGTAATTTTAACATGCTTATAGTACATATGTACATGGATTTCATCCTCCTCAGCTATATAGAGCATATTATTGCTGTTGGTGATGCATGTTGTGAGACTCACATTGTCAATGTGTGAAAAGAGAAGAAAACTGCATCACTGCCACCATCATCATCACACCACTACAGTACCATCATCCATGGACATACTTGACACTAAATATAACTCTACGGTATCCACATACATATTTAAAGGTGTCTATATTACTTGTTGGGAGGCACTTGCGAAAGATATTATGGTGTAGCAAGGAGTTACCAGGACGGATCATGAATAATTCACCAAAAGTTCCTAGTTCCTCGCAGCAGCCAACAGCCCTGACTTTGCTGTTCAGTTTAGTCGAGTATTCTACTCGACCGCCACACAAATGGAAGAGGTAGTTAGGAAAAAAAAGTGTAACAAAACTACAATGAAATATATGAAACGGTGATGGCAGCTAACACGCCGGCAGTTTCACTCCCAAAACCCATAGGCAAATACTGAAATAGACCTACCTATATCACCACCATCGTCGTCATTACAAAAACAGTATAGGTACGCTTGGCTTACGTATATATGGAAAATAGAAACGGTCAACTTATCTTTTCTCTGTCCACTTTCACTTTTCCAAGTGTTTTTATGATAGCTGCGAATGTCGAAGTCAGTGTTACAGAATTGCAAAAGTCAAAATACTGCAAAATAAGTATTTATTGCAGGAACTGGTAGATTGTTATTTGATACAGAAAATTGTAGTACATGAGTGTAACCAGAAACGGTGTAACATTTACCATTACCATCATCATCTCTGTGATCATCCAAAACCCATATAAAAAGCTTATAAGGACGTAAAACAGGCTATGAGAAGCAATGTTTTCGAGAGAAGAAACTAAACAGCCAGCAAGAAAAAGAGACTACAGTCAACATCAACATGGTCGTGATCATGATGATCACCAAAAAAATCCGACGTTAGTTGCTTGCTATGCTATATTCCAGACCCTGAAACTGCACATCAGCCGCCTCTTTTTTTCCTTAGAATTCCCTCCTTTCCCTTCCCAGTTGGATCATTTTGTGCCGCTTGCATTTTACTCTTTCCAGTCTCGACAGAAAAATCTTGCTTACTACTACAGCTACCAGCAAGACGACGACGACAAGAAGAGGACAGAGAAACGAAAGGGAAAAATCTTACGAGCTTTCTCAAAAGAGGAATGTGTGGATGGAGAGACTGCACAACGTATGCTGCTCATAATAATACACGCTTCCAAATAATATATGTCTATGAACAGGCATAAAACCATATAGAGAAAGGAAACAAGAAATGAAGAATAAGAAACTAGCAGAGATCCTTAGCCTTTTTTCTCCGCTAGAAGAAATTGTGAGAGGACAGAGTGAGTTCAGTCGCACATTCATCACTATCAGTTGATGTTTAGTTGTTGGAGCGATGATATTTTTTTGGTAGTTGCTTTCTATGTTTATATGTAGCAAAAGAAGAAATAATGGAATGGTAGTACATATATGGAGTCTGCATTAGTAGCAGAAGGAAAAGAGAAAGCAACCAACCCCCACTTTCTCTTCAGTTTTCTTGTAATGTAACTCAAGTAATGGGCGGTTACAAGCCAACATAAACATATCTTGGAGGTCTGATGCCTGCCAGCTAAGTATACATCCTGAAAGAAAGGCTTAAAACTGTAATGTAATAGTATTCCTTACAACCTACAAATATTTTTATACACTCACATTACACATACTCTTTTGTACTCTGCATGTAGACGATAGTAAGTACTCCGATCAGAAATGCCTTTTTATAAAGCCTGCAAAACGCAACCACAACAGATGAAGAAAAGAGGAAAAAACGAGTAGGATGAGCAATCCATATTTTTACCGACAGTCTCCCGCATATCTCAGTAGTAGCAGTAGTAGTCGTCGTCGTCTTTCTTTCTCTTCCTTGTAATTTTGTAAATGGCATTGTTACAAAGAATATAATGTATATTCACATATCGCAAAGTGTGTTGGATGGAACATGTAGCAGTAATTCACCATATCATAATATAATGTGTGATGCTATACAGTAAATATTTTAGATATAAGAGGTTAGTATAATATAAAATAGGTACATATACATTCCTCCTCTTTTTCTTCAACATTCTTGTTTCATGAACATTTTTATCGGAGAAATACCACAGACAGAGTACAAGACTTTACACGGAAATAGAGAAGTCTTACTGGGAAGCGCAAACTATCATGCCCAGCAAACAGATCCAATTTTGTACTTTACCCAAGGAAGATGATGACGATGTTGCCGCTACTGATGCTGATATGCACATAATAAAATACAAAAGGAATATTTTTTATGTACACGAACGATTGATTACAGTAATACATTTATTTGGAGCATGCATGATGCATTTATTCATGCACAGAAGTGCTTCCTGAGATGCCCGCATTAGTAGCGTGCCTTGTTATTCGAAACGGAAACTTGCTCATGCATACAGACTAGACAATATATTAAACATACAATTCAAACTGTGGATATTATTGTGCTTCGGATAAGAAGCTGACTTTACAAAACTCGTTCATTCTCACCCTGGGATTCTTGGGAGAGAAACTTATGATTATATAACGTTTCAGGAGGGAACTCTTGGAGGATTTTCTTAGGGCATGTTGACGTGCTATGTGGATATACAAGTTATATATGACACACAAAGGACAAAAGAATGGAGGGATAGAGACAGAAGAGAGAAGAAGAAAAGAAATGAGAGAAAAGTAATGCTGGCACTACCATTTTCTTTTGCCGTTGCTGGCAGCATTCTATCACTTGAGGCAGCAACCAAAGATGATCCTTTAACAGGATGCATCCTCATGAAAAGATGGGCTTTTTTCATCCATCTACTTACTTTACTCTGGTCGAATGAGTGATTCTCTCTGTCTCTTCACATATTATTTCTACCACACAGCCACAGGAGTTTGATGCTAGCTACGGCTGCTGCTGCTGCCACATCGAAATAGAAAGTTGGTGTGAGATGCTTTTTCTTACAGAACCAGCAGCAAAACACGACGGCTGGTGGTGGCTGGTTCCAATGCCAATTTACTATCATCGACTTTTCTTTGGAGAAAATTCGTATTATCAAAAGAGTTTCTAGAATATAAAGTAGTTGTTGTAGACAGTCTCCTCGGAGCATTTCTCTTTTTTTAAATGAGTACATGAGCAAAGATGGCTTGATGATGATGATCCGCTACAATAGCAAGCTAGCATGTCTCAACAATATAAGTAATATGTGCACGCTCATGTCATGTGAGGAATTGGCTTTACTCCCCATTGTAATAGCTTTTTTGCATATCATATTCCAATATAAAGCGTACAAGATGTGTGCGCTGAATTGCCACCATAATATCTCTATATCCGATTATTCGAGTAGTTTAAAGTGCGCTGCATACATTATATTAGAATTTATGCTATCAAGAAAAGTGGCATGTGACATAGATTCATGTGTGATATAACGATATGAATCTAGAAATCTAAGCGTGCGTACAATAGGAAATCGATAGCAATAATAAATAAATGAACCAAAATGCTCTATTTGAATACTTGTTCATAAAAGTTGTAAAAAAGTTAGTATCTACGTATAATAATACCTACTTGTATGCTTGCATGAGCGCATGCAAATAATATGAGCAGAGTTACCTCCATATTTATACTTGAAGTATATGAGCACATGACTTTTTGCTTTCTTCTTTGGTATAGTGCTTCATTCAAAATATTTTGTTCGGTGTTGCTTTCGTTTGTTGAGTATCAAGTCAAGTATCTTCTTTCCGATTGCCCTCATTCTTTTTTTTCCCAAAAGGTCGGTCTGGTGAAATGAAATGTGCAGTTATGATCATAAGGAATATTCCAGATGGTTCACTACGATCGGACAAAGTATTTTGCACAAAATCTTAACAACACCATTGGAATATAATGGGCAGTAGTTGCGGTAAATGCTTTATAGGAGAGGAAATTTCCAGGAAAATATGCAGTAGGTTGTGTGCGCGGAGTAATGGGGAAAGTGAAATATTACTTGCACTTTGCATTACCAACCTATTTTACCACCACCGAACCAGCATCATCCCAGCCATCACCAGAAGGAAGAAAAATATCTTATGAGCCCAATGGAGCATCCTAGCTAGTAATAATATTGAATGAGAATCATTCACGCGCAGGAAATTATGTGAAGGGTTAGTGCACCTGATTGTGTTTGTTAAACTATTTGGAGAGCGTGGATGCTTTGTATGTGGATAGTAAAACGGGAGGCAAGAAGAGAGGCCTCGTGTCCGATCTTATATTCAATAACAGCCAAGTTTTAATGAAACCTGACTCTATACAGCTCTCCTCTAATATTTTACATCATCTCGAGGCTCTCATGCTCTGTTCACACACACAAAATCATGGGAGAATGTGGAAATTTTCAATAAAAGAACGACTTATTGTATTACATTACTTAGGTATATTGTAAAGTCAAGCAAAGAATAACTATTTTCTATCAAATCCCTGTGTGTATATATGCACATACATCAGAAAAAAGAAAAGAAATAATGGTTGAACGCAGTGCTTTGATTTCAGTTTCACGTAAAAAAATCTCAATCGTCTTGGTGAATTTTTAAAAAAGAAAGAGTTGAAAAAACTGTTCAGATGGGGGGATTTTTTTTTATCTGTGCTCATATTATGTTTAACAGTTTCATATTCCACTTTCTCAAACTCAAGTGTACAATATTATGTTGAATTGAATGTATACATATACTTCGTTGTTGACTATTTCGGTTCAATTTTATGAGGGTTCATCTGTTATCGGAAGAACGACTTTCTTCGTCATCACAGACAATAACCGACAGCCATTATTGGGAGAACGGCTCGTAGAAAGGTTTTGCTGTCATTGGGTCAGTATCTATTATTCTCATCCATCGAAGCTGAAAAAACGCTTCAAGGTTTTTTGCTTGAGGAATACCTTCATATATGTTTTCACTCATTTCTTATTTATATACAATGCGAGTTTGAGAGCAGAGTTGCTTTTGACACGTATCCTGTTATAAAGCACAGTACAGAATGCAAAGCCTACGTTTTCTATGTGACTTCCTGGCAGTGTATATGTCGTAAGGAGTCTCTCCGACGACGAGAAAACGCTAGAATCTTCCTCCCTACATACATATCACAATGTAATAAATAAAAAATCGCTTTCTCTCAACTTATTTTCTTCTCTCTCGATTCTGATTTTCTTCTTATGTTGTAGTCGCACAATGAATCCATGAATGAAAGAATAAGAAGGATATTGTTGAAAGTAAGTACGCACAGGCATGCTAAATTCGTTTTTTGAAATAACAGAATGTGATCTTAAGTGTAAGCAAGTGGTTACAGTTCCCAGAATGCTCAACTTCAAGGCGAGGCAGTTTTATTGAAAAGACGAAGGACCAAGTCTAGTTGATGTGTGTAGGTACCTCTTCCTCCATTTCTCTGGAAAAATGAAAGATTAGAGAGTCGGAGGAGGGCAGATAAGAGAAAAAAGTTTTCAGGAGAGTAAATATTGACCTCTTCAAGTCATCATCATCAACAAAATAACTTGACATCGGAGGAGAACGTGCATACAAGGAGTATAAAACTGGAGAGTGTTTCTCTGAGAAGGCGAGTACTTAGCAAAACTTGCGAAGCAAAAAAAAAAAAACTTTTGAATGAAAAAAAAAATTGTGCTACATGACTGTTGTTGTTCCTACTGCTTTTCTCTCCATTTCCTCATCCACATCATGATCATGTGAAGAACCACAACTGTTCCAATACTTTCTTATTCATTGAAATGCAAGAAATGGAATTTAATATTCAACGGAGGTTCCCCTCCTATCCTGTCGAATTTTAGTATTCATAAGGGGTTCCAAAGGAAGAGCTAAATGCAAGAAAGGAAATATTTTGGTTACAAAGCGGACACAAACTTGGTAAAACGCCGCGGCTATTTATATCATTGGATGTTGGAAGACTTCTCTCCTTATCGTGTTCTAGCCAGTCATGCAACACCGGTTAGCTCAAGAGTGTAATGACAGGTGAGTTGGTAAAGAGCATCTCGTCGTTTTCGCACAAATAATGCATTTTAAATTAGATTACTTTCGAGTCTCACCATGAGAAAATTTCCAGTCAGTGGGGTAAGGTAAACGTAGTGGCAACTTTCACTCAATGAACGAAAACGACTAAACTTTGAATGATTCCTATTTATATACACCTATATATATGCCACCGCCATACATTGATTCAAAACAATCCCACCAGAAGACTTTACTAAAACAGAATCTTCTAATATGAAAGGAATAAATAAATAAATGACTAAATTCACACACTTTCAGCGAAATAAGCTACTCGACGGGATAGCTGGTTAGGATATATGATTATATTTCCATTTCACTCCACATTGAATTCATTCACAGTGCGGCATTCATTTAGTGTTACTACTATTTATACTCAATGTTCGGCTTTCATGTTCCATTAACAATAAAAACAAGAGGGGCAGCGGCATTTCCAGGCACTGAGGCGATTATATGAAATTCCATGTTAGTAAAAGGTACCTACGCTTGTTTCTTCCCAGCAGTCTCAATACCTCTCCATCCCAGCAAATCTCATTCCAACTTATTGGATAATGTCTGTCTACAAAAGAAACACATATGCTCGACCTAGAAAGAGAATAAGTTCTTTCTAACAGGTCGCACAGTAGTATATAATATAATATTGGCTAACCAGACCTCACAGTTGGAAAACCAAGTCTAAATTGAAAACCGATGACTTAAGATAAATCTTATATGGATTCAACGGCCAAATGAAGTTAGTTGAGAAAATAATTAGAGAGTGAGCCCTGCTTTGCTCACTACGAGGCGAAGGAAGCATGCCAGTTTAACCTTATCTAGCAACCAAGCCTTCGGTTTTTTATATTTTCCCATAAATGGTAGGTGCGTTCACCAACGTGTGTGTTCATATACTTATGTTGTTTTTACGTGTGTGTTTGTATGCTTCAACGAATATATGTAGTTCGTATAATTGCAAACTTATGAAGGGAAACGAGGAGATGTTGCAGGAAGCAAAAAGGGAGAGTGGACTGGATAGACATTCACATCCATCTATTCACATTCATCTATTAGAATTACAATCAAAACGTTTCTTTTTCCAGTTTAAAGGAGAAAGGGAAAGGCAATACTTTCATTTTGCTTCAAGTCGAATATCAAAAGTGAAATGAATGGAAAGGGAAATCGCTGTTGTGAGAACTACATGTTGTTAGCTCATGGCAATTTATTCACTACTACGTATCTGAAAATCACCACCACAGTTCTACATGAGACGCTGTCTCTTATTCCCGTTCGAATTAAATTACCCAAAAACCAAAGTGTAACGACGGTTCTCTGGAAAATGTTAGTGCGTACCTAAATAGTCCTTATAACATTGTATATGTTAAGGAATTTATATCGTTCACATACGTAATAATATGAGGTGCATTTGTCTATAATAAGAAGAAATGTGCCATGGAGCTGAGAACATATTGCCAGTTTTTGCGAAATGAGCAAAATGATTTAGATCCACTGTACTGTAAAAGAAAAACTGGACAAGCCAAACTGGCAGTGCTTCTGATAATCATGATGGTTGTATGCACAGGCTACATCCCCGATACACCAAATACTTATCTAGCTTATATACATTTGCTCACTCTGAGATAAAATATACGTATACCCATGTAACAATCTTGATGAGTCTTTTGAGGAAAAGGTTATCTATCCCTCGTCTGCTCCAGATTAAAAGATATGTACCGAATACCAAGAAAAACTACTAGAAATGAAAGAACGTGCACAGGTTTCTAGGGGGCACATGCACGCTTGTGTAGGGTAGGATGGATGGAATTAAACACCAGTACCGCACGTACTCGTATTAGTTGGTCTACTTCTATTACAAACGGTTAGCTCACCACACATATTGCTCAACTAGTTTCGAGAAACATCAAATCAGCAATTTGCAGAACCCGATTTTCTCTTATCTTTCTCTATTCACGAGCTCATTCATGATGATGATTTTGGTTTTATACTACGCCTATGGCCGTTTCCTCTATTCTTACTCCCATGAACCATGCCTGCCCATTTTTTACAAAAATTTAAATAGACCTTATATAACCATTGAAAAATATCTAGTATAATTCCCATGCTAATAATGCTGACAAAATGGCCTATTGGACTGGTAAAACTAGCAAGCGATGATGTAGAATGATTATACGGCTGAATAAATCAAAACATGGACAAACCAGGCTTGATGTTGGTATCTGCATGCTCATTCATTCTATACCGGATTCAAATTATATAGTTCCTTTTCCCCCTTTTACATCAAACAAGTCATATTTATACAAAAGCCACACTCATACAAAATAAATACATAATAATAATATGTAATATTTCACATTATAATTCGAGGTCAGTAACATTGAAACATGGTTTCAAAACGAAAGAGCGCATTCTAAAGCCATTTTCGTGCATAATGTCCCATGTAAAATGCTTTTCAAAGATATTTTTGCATTTTACGCAGGTATGTATCAGCAGGGAAACTTCATTTCACAGGGTTTTTGTACCTACTGCCGTTTCACTGCCTTTCTATTTCCTTTTGTTTTTACAAACGTGTTCCCACAGCATTCAAGTTCAGTATAGCGCGCAGTCACATTTTTAATACTCCAGCAAACCTTCTGTATTTGTGAAGGCAATGCAATGCTGAAAAAAAGAATGATGTTGATGACGACAAAAGTAGCAACAACAAATTGAGTATAGCTGAAATGATACAAAAAGAGTAAGGGGCATAGTTCAATGAAGGCTATAATTTTCTCGTGAATGGTAGGCAGTCTAGTCGTAAAAACACCATTGTAAGCGCCGTGCTGTTAGTAATGTACCACTAGATTGTATACATATTTCCACTATATTTAGTAGGTACATTTTTATATTATTACGCCAAGAAGATGATGCATGCAGTAAAAAAGCAACATTATTACGGCTCCTCGTCGGAGTACAAAACGCAATGATAGTATGGATCCAGTGAAGTTACTTTCTTCGTCTCTCCCAACGAAAAGACTTGAATGGCTTGCCTTTTTGTTTCGTTATATATAGTACTGTAATAGATGTGTGTCCTTCTTTTGCTAGATTTACTGGTCCTTTTTCTGTCCGATTTCCTAATTTTATGCGTTAGCTTTATTTAGCAGTTAGATGTAGTCATGTAGTACTCGGAGAAACATGCAGTGCAAAAGAGACAGTTCTTAGATCAGAGAAAGACATGATAAAGGAACACAAAATTGGGAATCCTCATTCCTTCTGCACATTACGTTCATGAAACAGTTTTCTTATATTTAAAGAAGTACTGATGATACAAGAAAGAATTCATCACCGAAATAAAAACTGCACATAAAATTCTTGCTTATAGGTTGAATGAAATATCCGCTCTGTAACTGTAAGTAAAGAGCAAGGCCACCAAAGGATGAAGAATGAAAGGGAGAATGAAAGTGAAAGAGTCAAAAGACAAAAGTTATTGCAATGTTCATTTTAAGGGTTGGCAGCACACATAGGTATACTTATAGAATATAAATAAACTCACATATCTACAAACGCCCGTTTGAGAGCGTTCAGATATTTGGCTAGTATTAGATTACATGGTCATGAGCTGAAATAACTAGGCATCTAGCTACTGTGAAGCAGTGAAATGAATGAGGTTGTAAGGTCCACACACGATCGCCAATGATTTGCACTAGTACGCTCATATACGCGTAAAGGCAGTTGTGTATTTGTCGGATGGTTCAGTGATATTTACTGACTGTGTGGTCTATCACTCACCTATAAAGGCTTGGTAAAATACTAACGGCTATTTGTTTTCAGCGTCGTAGCGTGGGTGGGTTTACCATATACAAACATATTATATTGCTTAGCTTTTCTTCTGCTATTATTGTGAACACACTTTGAGCTTTCATTGTGATTGTTCTTGTGTATCAACAACACACTGGCGGTGAAAGTGAATTCTGCAGTGTCACAATAGATATCTTTGTAAGACACGATATGCCTACATATCGATTTCATGATTTGTTCCTTCATTATTTTGGTCACTTTTATGGCTCCCTTGATAGAAAATAAATGGGATGATACTGAGACGTTAACAATAAGCAGTAGAATTTCTGCACAATGCAATGTAAACATTGACTTACGCTGCTTTACTACTTTACTCCTCACAAGTAACAATTTTAAGCATCACTTTCCAAATATTGGTAAATGTAATTATCAAACGGCTGTGTATGATTATTAATTCCAGATTTACAACAAAGCAATATTTGACGAGCTTCCTGGTCAAAAACCTGGATTGATCTTTATGAAGTATACATGTAAGTACCTCTACAAACCAAATATTTTGAAATTCCTTTGAACCATTCTCTTATCAACTCTACATTTTCATCTCTTTCTTTCACCACACCATCACGCTCAGTCATTTTCATACTTGAAGAAATTCCTGTTTGCCCTCAAACTACCGAAAATAAGTCACTATTATGTGTAATGTATTAGAATGCACGTCAGAGAAATGAGACTAATATCACAGCATATTCGCATGGAATTAATTCACTCACATCAGAGCTTTCACTTCCAGACCGGGTTCGTTATTATGTATTAGTGGGATTCCTGGAATAGCGAGGGAGGTCTCAGAGGTTCCTCATCTACTCCTCTTCGTCAACAAATTTATTTATTTCTTTGAGTGTGCTAGGCCAGATAACTTTCAAAACATTTCCTCATAAATCTTTATATATCCTACATAGTTTGAAACTTCTCGCTCTCCTTCTTGTCATATACAGCCAATCTCATGTATATAAATAAGGTTTCCTCCCTTTCGTTGAATGTGTAGCAATAATGAAGAGTAAAGCTTAAGAAAAGACATCAATCTACATTTACCGTAAAATTCTTTCAAATCAAGAGAAAACTCGAAAACTTGGATTACGAAAGCGGTAAGAACAAATTATGTTGATTGATGTGCCGTCAGCTTCACTACACCACAAAAAGGACTTTGTGAAGCCAATAGAAAAGCGCCAGTTTCCAAAAAGGCTTTATTCAAGTTGGAGAAAAAGTATTATGCTCGTACTCATCGCAATCCTGCAAAGAATACAAAATCCCTGAAAAATCCTTCTTTCACCGTCGTACAAACCGGGCTCCTCTTACTTTCACTTACTTTAACTCACAAGTTTATTTTTTTCAGAATAGCATATGTGTCATGTTTTGTAGTGTTCTTAAGCCCAACATTTTCGATTTGCAGATGCCAGGTTGACTGATGTGTTTATATCCGTCTTGTGCTTTCTACCCGGTAGTATCAAATAGTATCAAATAATATAGCAATGTCAGTCTTTTCTTTTATTGTCTACTTTATTGTAGGATGGTAAAGAGAAAAGGAAACCCCAAATCGTAGAGGTCAATTCACTTCTTCTATCGTTCAGGATCCAAAATAGTCTGTAGTCTGTAGTCTTCAAAGAAATACCTAAGCGCAAATTATCTTTCAAATAGCCTTCATTAAAAGTCTTACAGTAAGTAAAACTGTATATTAGTCATATTCGGCGTATTTATTTATATCTTTATGAGCTGACATCTATATCGCGTTAGTTTGTATATTTTCATGATAATATTTTGTGCAGGCTCAGATCAATATTTGCTCCCCGGAAGAAGTTGCAGTTGCTCAATTGTTTTGTAATAAAATGAAAACGTTTAATTTGCCATAATTCACCCTTCTGAAGCGGTTTTACCACAAGATAAACTTGTTCAAGTGATGATATGCAACGAGCAAAAAAGCTTATGCACAAATGAAAAAGGTTGTGTCCCCATATTTCTTCAAGTCATCAGCTCAGAAACCACCCGTGGAGTCTTTGAGCTAGAGTTGCAGCAAACAGAACGAGTTTCAGTTCAATCAACAAGACCATGAGATAAAGCCAGTTCACAACAACAAGTTTGTCGTAGTCTTTCCTATATCAGTCCGTACTAGGTCTAGTTGCACCTAAGATTTCTTAAGCAATCAATTCTTATTAAGTTTGTCGAGTATATTTTTACTTAAGGAAAGGAGACGAAGAAGAATGTACATGTCGCATATCGGTAGGAACTATCGCCAGTTAAAAACGAAAAGTAGAAATAATCGTTTTTATCTGCACACTATGATACTACACTGAACACGGGTATAGCCTCTGCCGAAACAAACTCTCATTCACTAGACTTACTAATAGTCTTTTTAGTTTTCTTCCAGTTCAACTCTTGCTTGCCTACTGCTAGCAGAAGCAAAAGTCCCAATCTAAAACTTCTCCTGTAACAGAAATATTATATTAAAAATTATACCTAAGCCTGCCTACTGCTGCGTGAAAGCATTTCTTAGAAAAGGCATACACTTTGATACTATTCATGTAAATAATACGATCTAATAAAGGCTGGTGCAGCTCTACGTTTTCTATACACAAGCGATGTGAAATAGCTTTGTAGACTTTTATAACCGTGTATACACTTGTTATACACGTCTAAACCTAGACTACTGGAGACTTACAAAGTCGACACAGAGGACAGGAAAGAAGAAAAAACTCACGTAAACTTAAATAAGCAACTGAGCGTCTGCCCAACACTAGTTACTACTGCTACTGTTGCAGAAGAGAGAAGTAACTCCAGTTAGCAAAGTAAAATTCTCGTTTTTCTTATCTTGATCTCGTTGCGTTGTAAGTAACACATCCGCTTAACTCTTTTCCTAAAATTAGTTCTAGAATGAGCCATTGGCGGAAATAGCTTGCACGTCACACATACTGAGTTGAGATTGTCAGAGCTAGAAAAAGGTCGTTGGGGAATGGAGAAAGTTTCTTAATGATGATACTCTTTTACTCTGTAACTATTATACATGGCCTTACTTTTTCCGTTCATACGGCACAGTTTGGCGTGGCAGTGCTTGTTGTAGTGGCACTACTTTGTACCTACCCTTTTTTGTATATTGAAATCCTTTTGGCTATGCTTCTCTCACTTATTAGATGTACTAGAGATATTGTATTTTTTCATAGTGATCATGTATAGTAAAAGTGGCAAGTGGCTCCCTTCTACTTCTGTCTCTGCTGCTGCTGTTTTCGTTTTCCTCTTTCAGATCAGCTTAAGTCACTTCATGAAGATATGCCATGCTGTGTCCATACACACATGATAATCATATGGCCATGTTTATTATGAACCATGTATTACGTTTTTTGTTAGTTGTTTTCTGAGTGCGATATCCTTTTAATGGAGATATAACGAAGTGAGACATGAGAGCTCTAAATGGGATTTGTGATGAAACTGATTCAGAGGAGAAAATATATACTACTACTACTACTACTACTACCACCATGCAGTATGCTTTTCAAAATGAATCGGTGGATTAAAGATATGCGCTGCAGCCAAAAACGAATATTTATTTATGTAGGTTTTATTAGTTTTTCTTTGGGAGAAGTAAAGCAATTCAAGAAATGGCCCTACTACGCGAATTATGAAGGCGTCATTCATCTACCCATTTCAGTTAGCATACATGTATACTTACTTTTACACAGCATCAGAGAGAAAGTCACACAGCTAAAGAGATTACAGAAACTGCTTCCTTGTCTTCTTTTCTTTTTATCATGGTAGCACGTGTAATATTATGATATGGTAATGCTGCCGTAACTTTGATGTTCCAATTAAACTTTTTGCGGAAATAGAGAGAACATGTGTCAAGCATGGGTGTCTTTTGTTTTCCCTAACTTTAACTTTTGCATTTAACCATTTACATACACAAAAGAGAATATTGCTTTTATGCTTATATCTGTCACACGTTTTCTATGATAAATATGTTATTAAATATATTTTAAAGGTCCGCAACAAAGTTATCTTTGCAATTTCCCTTTACAATTTGTTGCACTTTTTGCCAATGATTCATGAGATTTCATCATGTTTGCTTTAGTAAAGTTTTAGTTTGTTGGAACAGAAGTTGTATAAGGCTGTGTCAAATTGAAATTGAATTCTTCTGGTCCAAAAATATACATTTCTGCATAACTTGAAAGCAATAATACAATGAATGAAAGTTGCAGAAAATAATTTATTTTATTCTGCAATTTTTTGTGAGCTGACGTTTTTGCTAGTTCCATGCTCCATTCCATTACAATTATTACATAATATCGAGGTATAGGGAAAAATAAGAATAAATGACAACAAAAGACGATGAAAAGTGGGACCGAGATAAAACATTGAAAATGTAAATTTATGATAAAATATCGTTCTCCTTTTCAAGGTTTGTAATTCCAAATGGAGAAAAGTTGAATATATATTTGCCGTGCAGAAATACGGTCTGGGTTTTCCGGTATGGAATATAGAATAAGAAGGTAATATTGATTTCAGATCTTTTCACAAGAATAGTTTATATGTGTGTGTCTCTGTAATTTTATTACATAGCCACAAACTATATTTTCAGTGCCTTGCTCTAGTAACTCGGTAAGGGCACGAGGAAGAAAAAAAAAGTTTCTCATCGAACACATTTTTGAGACTTTGAGAGTATGAGTTTCATTGGCTTTTCTTCGTATCAATTTTCTTACACTTGAGTTCAAAGAAATTTCCTTTGTACTTTTTTTCTGTCGACTTGTCTCTAAAAAGCAGAGTGAAGTTAAACAGGAGTAAATTTCCAAGAGAGGGAAAATAGGATTGTATACTTTTGTGGATGCTGCTGGTTTGGTTTGAAGATGTAAAGAAAAGTTCCACTTCAATTGTTCACAAGTATAAAAATGTCATAGACTGTTTTATATTTTATCATAATAATACAAACTACTTCAGTATACCAGCGAAGATTTCAATTTGTGGACTTTTTGTAAACATCAATTTCAATTCTCAAGAAAAGAGGAAAATAAGATACGAAATGGAGAGGGCCTTCCTCTATATTCCAAGTTCCAAACCTGCTCATAAGCAATGTAACTTTTGATAGTATTCCCGTTCAATATGCGACGGTTATTGCAATGGAGAGTCAAGAATAAGAGTAGTACAATGTTTTATTAAATATTTTCATTGCTACCCGACTCTTACTGTTTGCCTAATAAATAGTTATTATTATTTCAATTCTGTACGGGCGACAGTACATACTGAGCAAAGACAGATAAACAAGAAGTTGAACTAAAGAACAAGAGCATAATAAATTGTTGATTTAGTTGTGGTACATTTGAGAAGTAAGTGTAGTTTACCCACTTTTGCTGAGGCATAAATTTTGAATTCAGTGACACATATATCTTGCCAACCAACAATATTATTTAAAAGATTGATTTGATCATTGGAAATTGGAAACATCGAAAAAAAGCACACCTATAGCTGATGATTACGATCTCGACAATGCAATGATGGTAAACATCAGAGTATCACGATAGTATAGTGACTTTTCCTACACTTACACGTCTATTCATTTTATCATGACAAATTGACAAATTGAAAGTACATTGACTATGCTTTCTTCAGTCAACATATGTATTTGCAGAAAGGGAGAAAGCAGAGAATGTCTCGTTTATTATGTATCGCTCAAATGTCTGTTTTCTAGCACTAAGGAATTCATTTCTTTATGTACTTTATGTACTGTTCGATCATCTTTTTCGAAATGAATAAATAGAGCATGCAACACGTTTGTTATAGTCTGTAAATGGAGGCAATGTTAATCTTTTTAAATGCAATGTCTTTTAAAATGAGTTGAATAATTTTTATAAGGAGGACGGTCATGAAGTGATAGTATTATTTAAAAGCCACATATATAGTCAGAACCTGAGTTGCACCACAAGGCAATGACAAAAATCTGAGGAAACTCCAGCATAATATCGGATTCGTAGTTCAACTTGTCTCATTCTCATCGTCTCTGCTTTTTATTACAATGTTGTACCCCACTCATAGCAAAAACTGAGCAAACCAATTGCCAAGTTTTTTTCAAAAGCAAAAAAATACTCCTGTGTTTGGATTTTAATGTAGACCAAAAACATTTTGTCGATGGAAGCCTTAAAAACTTGGCTCTCTACATACAAAAGTATGCCTCAATTCAACCAAAAAAGAAGGAAAGTAAGTATTTGGGTTGAATTTTGGATTTTTTCCCTTCATGATGCAGAGAACAACAAAAAGTATTTGTGGTGATGTACTAACGTGCCTTGCTATCGTAATAGCGTTTTGTAATAGCATACAGACTTTCCTCTGTGGCTTGTATTTATCAAATCACTGAAGGAAAATGCCCAGAGACAAAGTCAACACAAGTGCACACGAGGATTGAGAATAAAAAAGGCTTTCAAGCAACTCTGTGAAAGGAATAATGTCACCTTATAATATTACAACAGAGGAGAGACGAAGAAAAAGTTGTGCTAGCATTCTTATCCTTCTTTCAAAAGAGGAGTAGGTCCTTCCACACAATCTCAGAGGCAACATCAGCAGGCAACTCAAATTCTCACTGTTTGTAGACATATATTTTGTATGAAGTATCGCAATAACGACAGTTGTGAACAACATTCCTAACTCCTCTTCTATGTCTATCTTTTATATCATGGCGTTCGAGAAAAAAACTTGTGCTTCTAAGTGAGTGTATATTATTATTACAACAACAGTATTCCCCATATACTTTTCCTACAATATATCAAACAAATCTGAAGTTTCTCTTGGGTTTCTGATACAAACCTACATGTAATATTAATACCAGCATCACCAGTGATGCTACAACACAATGTGCACTCTCAGAAGAAGTAGAAGAAAAAAAAAACGTTTGGAGATATCAATAAATAATTCAAAAGGATGTAATGGGAATTGTAGGCTAGTACATTACTTTATTGCTTCACTTGGCATGGCTTAAACCAGCCAGCCAGCATTCGTTCCAAAAACTTTTAGCTCGCCACATGCTTCCACAAACTCCCCACTACACTACTCAACGTGGAAATGATGTTTTTGTCTATCTAGCTAGCACAATGTCACTAACCAACCACTCACCTTTCCATTTGATACGTTGTTTTATTGCACCACGTCCTTCACCGATCAGGTAGTTGATGTTACCTTCAACGACAAAAAGTATAAGATACATCTGAAGAAACATTGAAAGTAACCCTTGTTCATGTTGTTCTATGCAGATACTTTTAGATGTTTCACTTGGTAGGTAATGAGAATTTTCAACCAGATATACGAAATGTAATGTTTGAGGAATACTAATAGAAGTACCCAACTGATGTTTATTTTAATTTGACTTTCTCTTCTTCTTTTTTTTACTAAAGTGTGGCCAAAACAATATGTCCACCTTGTTCTTTATGCATTTATTTTTTTCTCGGGAGGAGCTTTTACCCCCATGTTAAGGTATCCACAAATTTGGGTCAACATGATACATGATCAATCAGTTTCCGCCCTGTAGAAATTTGTACGGATTGTGGATTTTTCCTTTTGTATTCCGTCGTTCACAATTCAGCAAGCAATTTCTCTCGAAAGGAGAGTCGATATATGGGCATGAATCACGGATACGCTTTTAATTCATCAAAAATGTACAGCCTGACAGGACTCCATTTTTAAGACGGCTCTACTCCGATTTTCTAAGACAGATGACTGAGCAGAGTGAGGGAGCTTTAGTGAAAGCATCATCGATACAGAATATTGTAGTAGTGTAGGAAAATGGAGCAGTAGAGTCTGCGAAGAAAGCATTACTCTACTGCCTCCCATGTAAGTTGTCATTGTCAGTTTTCAACTTCTGGAGAAGCATAAATCACGTTTGTCTCTATATTATACTGTCGAACCAAAATTCATATATATCATGAATCATGGCGAAGGGAGAAAAATCTCGATCTCTGAATCCTTCGTAATAAAATACATGGTGTTATATGTAGACCTTTTAGGCCGAAATTGTCGGCTCCTATTTGTTTGCATGCATGCATGTATGTTATAAAGAACTCAGATTTTAAACTACATCCAATACTCCCATTTTGTACATGCCATCGTGCATCAGAATATTCCTATTCCTGAAAACGTGAGATGGTGAGACAGAGAAAGTCATGTCAGTAGAAATTAAAAGGTGTGCCCTGATGCGGAAAAGCGGTGAAAAATACTCACGTAGGTTTTCATATAGCCATAATCCAGCAGAACTAGACAGAGCGTCTGTCACATTACACATCAAAACCATTTATGATGTAGCCACGTTTCCGCTATTTATTATGCAAATATATGAATACATCAAGTAGCTATATATTTGCGCTTATGATATCGAATTGATGGAACAGTATACGAGAATGAGCTTGGCAAATGCATTCTACACGGTGTGTGATGTGAGGGGTAATGAGAAAATGAATGAATGGAATGTACATTTATTATAGAAAAGAGAGCCATAATATTATTCCGGTAGACATTCGGGTAGCCCTTCTCTCCTGGAAGACACGAAGGAAGAAGAAGACATACATACATATGAATATTATGTGCACCCTCATAGCTTGATAGTTAATCTGGCAGAAATGAGAGTAGAAATAAATGTAAGTAACTCAAGTTTGCAACTAGAAGGGATCCTCCACTACCAACACTCCTTTCACTTTTCTCACTCATTCAGCAGAGAAGTGAGATTCCCAAGGCAAAAACCTCTTCTTATGTTGGCTGTCTTTTCTTTCTGCTGAATGATGATGATGACGATGACGTTAGGTTGCTCATACATTATGGATTGCATGTAGTCGTAACTTTACGTTTACAACTTAACGCTGCTGATGTGAGTGGTGGTATTTGCGAGCCTGGCTTTTCTCTCTGGCATGCGATGCCACACCAACAACCAAGTTTTTCTCTCTGCTATCCCTTTCGCACGTCTAGGTGAGGTGAGCTATGGAGTGTGAGCTTGATTGCTCATGATGTAGCATCACACAAACTTTACTGGCAATTTCAGGAAGTTACTTCTAGCTGCTTGCAGAAAAATTGCTTACACGGTAGTACACTGCCTCTTGTTTATGTGTCATCATAAAATTGGGAAGGACACACACACACACGGTTAAAAATACGTGCATGCTAGTACTATACCCTCTACGATAGTAAGAGTAATAATATTTACTTTCAATCAGTTGCATATCATAACTGTTGTAATAATAATCATCGGTTTTATTAGGCATCCTAAGGGTCGTGCTGAGAAAAGGAGTTTTCTGGCACGCAATACGACCTGTCTACTAATACAATATTAAATGTCCTGTTGTCCAAAGCCAGAGTGAGGGTGTGATGTGTCTTGATGATCTACATTTGGGGACCAGTAATGGGCTGTTATATAAAAATCAACGAATTGTGCACTGAAAGTAGAACAAAACTGTATTTTATACATAAGTACATACATCATAATATGTATGTATGACAGAAAATTATAATATGGACTGGAGTGAAACTTTTGGAACATTTCTTAGATCTCATCATACATTTATTTGAGACAAGCCGTCTACTTGCCATGTAATGTCACATTAAGTTTGCGAAGTGTAAGCAACAATCTGTCAACAAATCATAATATATCCAACATCAAATTTTCATGCTTCAATGCTTCATCGTTCACTCTACTTGTTTTCTCTTTTGCCAGCACAAAATCAAGCGTGATCCAATGATTTTTATTTTTGCACACATTGTCTAACTGCCCAGCTTACGACGGCAAGTGTAAAACAAGAAGGAAAAGATACATCAGAAGTTTGCAGGACGTTTTTGTTCGCCTCTGCGTCCAGAGCAGAGTGAGCGACAGGATAAATAGAAGCACAAATGTGAATTGAGACATGATAAATAACTTTGACGTGATGCAGACAACACTAGCATTGCGTAAGTATATCTATGGTGGGGGGAAGCACTATATTGTGTATAGACATGTATCGCCGTTTGCTTTGTATCCTCGTAGTTCCAGTCACAATTGAACGTCCTGAGGGAAACATAAAAAATGACTCATTTGAAACTACAAGCGCTGATGCAAAACTATAGGTGGACTGGTTGTTACTTTACCCTTGAGTTGAGCCTTTGCAAAAATTACTTGAAGATGTGGCGTCCGTCTCCATTTCAGCTAGACACCAGATTTTTTCACTGAATTATTTATCAAGACTACATTTCCCTACATTACCATACTGCCAGAAGAAAAGTCTCAAATGTTACAGTCGCAGTGAATATATGGAAGTAAAGCGTTAAAGCGCCAAAAAACGAAGCACGAGAGCACGACAAGTGCACAAAAATAACTTGTAAAAAGCAAAAAGCAAGACTGTTAATGGGAAAACAAGATTTTCTATCTTGTTTTTTTCTTTTATGCTTTATTTCTTTCAAAAAGGGCAGTAAAAGTTATGTCGAGTGCATACATACCCACCAAAACAACTTATTGTACTTTTCTCTCTATTCAATTTTGCAGAAAAAAGTACCTACTTAAGTATGTAGGCATATTGAAAAGAGAAATGTTATGTGCTTGACTCTCTTGAAAAGTATCTAAGTATCTGATATTCGACGAAAAGTATAATTTCAGAATGATAATATTGCCTTTTCATAATATTCTTTACCATTTCAATTCATACAACAAAGAGAGAAAAAGAGCAGTCGAGTACATTTATGAGTTTCTCCAGTTTGAGAAAAGATCGAGGGAAATAAGGAGGATGGCTGGGAAAGAGAGCGAGGAAAAAGCGCTGAGTGGCATGAATTGTACCTGATCTGCTAAAGTCAAAATCCGCTGGTTATTCAAGACTTCAAACAACACCATACGGCGATGAAAATCCTTTTTTAGACATCTTCAATGGAGGGATAATGTTTTCAGTGTTAAACTCACAAGACTCTACTGTGGTAGTATAGTGAGTGGAGTTGTACGTTTTTCTTGGATCCAAAATCCAGATCCAATGATGATGCTGTATATAGTGTGTACAAAAAACACACAAAAGAAAAGGGAAATTTATAATCCACTATGATTACTTCCAGATGGATGAAATTCGTTTTTCACATATTCATCACACAACGTTTTTTTGAGGGAGCTATTATTTTCCCTTCTTATTTCCCCTTTTCCACTTTTCAATAGGTATATATACATTGTGCATCTGCAAATCTGCAATCATGTAACGATATATTTTAGTGTATGATTTTTGTATGCTTTCTTGCAGCTTTCCAGAGTTATGCTGAGGAATAGTGGAGAAAACTGCAAAGACTGGTACATAATTTAAGATTCTGTTCCAGGAATCTTATTGCTAATGTTCTTTGTTATGTTACTGCAAAGTATTCATAAGTACACGAAAATCCAATTCTCAGTATAGCCTCCAAGTATTGTAATGGAAGAACTGATTTCTTTTTTATTGTCAATGAAAAAATGTAACTTTCCAATAAAGAATGGGGACGACCGTCATTTTCTGAATTGACCACTTGTTCTCTACTTAACTTTAGTTTGAAGTTTCTACTTTTCACATGACTTTTCGAAGCTCTCTCTTTCCTGTTCTTGTCCAACAATCGATTGGTATATTTTGAATACTGCTATGTGATTACTTCTGTTGAAGTAGTTGAGTAATCAGCAATGTGCTCATATTGAATGCACATGAGACATATTCTAAGGAAAGGATTGTGTTTCAATAGATAATACAATCAAATCGAAGCGAGTAGGAGGGAGTTAAAAAATGTCATTTAATCGTTTTATTCCAATTTAACTGGGGGCGTAAACCATTACTGAAGCAAACGCATATCATAATCGTCATGCATAAAATACTATTTATTTTTATGCTTTATGGATTATTATTATTTTTACTGTCCATCGATTGCTATCAGTAAGAATGGTAATAACTGTTCGTATGAAGTCATTCTACAGTCTATTTAAACTGAGAAAAACGCACCACAATACAATCTTGATTTTATTTATTGTTATATTTCCATCTTTTAGGAGTACATATATTATCACTGCACTGTTATCACATCAAACTAACTTGCTGTTATTAAAGGGATTTGATTGATTCAAAGGGACCTGTCTGTCTACTTGCTTTAAAAGTAGTTATTCTCAACTTCTTTGCAGACACATTTTGTAATTGTACTGTCTGCTATTTACTTTAGGTCATAGGTAATCATTAAGTCTTTATATGATTGCCTTTTTTGATATGCCACGAATACGATCCTTTGTTAGAAAGGAACTTACGTAGATCTGCTTTTAGCAGCATTGTTCCGGCATTACCTCTACATCTATGAGCTTAAAATAAATTCCAGCAGCTTTTACCGTGTCACACTGTATGTACTTATAAGAACTCGACTACTGGACAATCAGACAGTAAAAATGATACGCTGTAGTTTTTATCAACCAATGCAAATACGTGAGCTCTCGCTGACATTTATAGTTATGAATAAGATAAGACCCATAACATGACAGACACATGTGTTCGCGTACGCTTGACTTGAAAGAATAGAGCGGTAGAGGTGGCAGAGGTGAAACTAGAAGGAACCTACTTCCAAGTATTTTAATTTTAATGCAGTATGCAGAGAGTAATATATAACTAGTATCAATCTGTTCTCTGTTACGCACGGTGCATATTGCAAGAAAGCAGAAACAGGAGAAACCAAAAACCATCATCTGCTTTTTGAAGTGCATTTTTGATGCTCCAAAACTTCATAAAGCTTTCGACTAGCCCCCGATTTAATATGAATATGAATGCGCTCTGAATGAACTGGAACTTTGTTTCGTGTTCATATAAAGAGCAATCCACGATGTGTGGTAGATTTGAGGCTGAATTGCAGAGGCTACAGTTTGTGACTACATTCGATGTTAGACTCAATGAATAGAAGCGTAGATGTTTGTAGTAGTTTTGTAGGCAAAGCTTAACATTTTATAAAAAGTGATATATTGAAAGGAAAATCTTTTTGACTCTCCATGTTCTTCCAAAATTTCTTCTTGGCTGAGTTTCCTTTTCATGGATGTTAAGCAACATCTGTGTAACAATGCGAGTTGTAAAGCAGAAGTAATGCATGCAATCACTTAAAAGATACTCTCTGGTGGACTGAATACTTAGGTACGTACAAAATATAATACGTAGAGCGAGCGTGTTCCTTCCTTGGAACAACGTATAGTTCGCTACTGCATGTCATTTCACAAGTATACCTATAGCGATTCATAGTTCCGTCTGCGTCCCCAACCCATGCTAGTGGCATGGCAAGACTATCCCATTGGGGTGAACTGGTGAGTACTTAATTCTGCCAATTCTCCAGAAGCCAAACGCTCCTGTGCAGAATCTGCAGATATCTGTTACGTTCATAAGCACATTATTCACTCATTTGTACCCATCAGAAAACCATTTCAAATAAAACCAGAGTATTCCCTTTAGCTTCTTGCCTTACCACAAGCCTTTAATAATATCATGAATTATTCATTTCATTTGTGAACCAACCAAATGCGTTTTTTGCTTAACCCAATTATCATTAGCATTTCAAGTACTGAAATATTTTTGAATCACCGTCCGAAAACTGATCGCTTTAAAGCTGAAGTTCACCAAGAAAGCGATGTCTACAAGATAATGCAAACCGCCGCCATATGTAGAAGTATAAAAATGTAAGTTTGCGTCCATTATTTTATTTAAAAAAAATTAAATAAACAATACACTGTGCATAACTGTTTCTGATCGGTCCTTGGAGCTCACCATATTAAAAATTATCGTAAGAAATATGCAAAAAGAGGTTGTTCGCACCAGGTCTCGAACCTGGGACCTTCTGTGTGTTAGACAGATGTGATAACCACTACACTATGCGAACT